>JAODAL010006739.1:0-130821 GCA_025379985.1 Phyllomedusa bahiana
GTGCTGCTGGGCGTGGGAAACCCCCACACTGGGATTTTCCCCCCTGTGACCCTTGCGCTGCTTGGGTGCGCCGGACCCCAAAATGTTCATTGCCCATCTGTGGTACTCCTGTTTTTTTCCCACCCCCGAAAGTATTGTGCCCCGCTGGCCTCATGCTGCTGTGGGCTGCTGCGTGCCTCACATTGTTATTGGCACTGTCTGACTCATGCTGTGCTGGGGCTGAGCGTGACTCACATGGTATTGTCCCACTCGGCCCCTCCTTTTTTTCCAAATTAAAATGTTTTTGTCCACTGCCGACCCCATGTGCTGCTGTGGCTGCTGCCCCGGGCCTCCCCAAAGTGTCATTTGTGCCCCCTGCTGACCTCATGCTGCTGCTGTGGGTGCTGCCGTGACCCCAAAATGTGTCTTGTCCCCTCTGGGCCACTCCTTTTTTTTGCCAATCCAGAATGTCTTGGCCCCCTGCCTGACCCAAAGCTGCTGTGTGGCTGCTGCCGTGACCTCCACTCTTTGTCATTGTGCCACTCCCCTGATCATGCTTTCTGCTGTGGCTGCTGGTGACCCCACACTGTGTATTGTGCCCCTGTTTGACTCATGTGTTTCGTGGGGCCCTGACCCCCACTGTGCATTGTCCCACCCGTGGCCTATTCCTGTTTTTGCCAACCTCCAGTTTTCATTGTGCCCCTGCTGATATGTGCGCTGTGCTGTGCCGTACCTCCCCCGGTTCATTTTTTCCACTGGTACCTAAAGCGTGGTGGCTCTGCCTGGGCCCCCCCACACTGTTCTTGTGCCACGTTGACCCCTGTGGGTGGCTTGCCGTGACCTCCCCACTGTGTCATTGTCCCCTCGTGGCCTCTCCTGTTTTTCCCCTAAAATGTCATTGTGCCCTGCCCGACCTCTGCTCTGTGTGGCGCGCCGTGACCTCCACATGTGCATTGTGCCACGCTGCCTATTTGCTGTTGGGCTGCCCGTGAACCCCCACATGTGTCATTGTCCCCTGCTGACCTCATGTGCTGCTGTGGCTGCCGCCTGGGCCCCCAAAATGTGTCATTTTTCCCCCTGTTTTGACCCCCCGCTGCCGGGTGTGGCTGCTTTCCTGCCTTTCCCCACTTTTTGTCCCCCCTTTGGTTTTCCACTGGTCTTTTCCCTCCATTGCTGCTGCTTTGGCCTGGCTGTTTTTCCCCCACACTTGGGCATTGTGCCACCCGTCCCGACCTCAATTTCGCTTCTTTCCCGTGACCTCCACCCCATGTTTTTCCCCTTGTGCCACCCGTTTTTAACCGGGCATTTGGCCTTTGGTGGCCTTGGGTTGCCCCTCACCCCACCTATGTCCCCTGATTTTTGCCCCCTGAGGGTCTCGCTTTTTTTTTTTCCAGCTTTTCCCGCCTTTACCTTTATCGGCTACATTCCCCCCTTCAGTTTTTTTTGGGCAGTTTTGCCCTCTTAAATGCCCAGGGGAATTTTTTTTAGTGAACGTTCAAGAGCGGCGGGCCCCCTTTATGTGGGGTGTCATAAATAAAAAAACAAATTGTTTTGAAAGGGCCAAAAACCCAAACCCCTCCCGCAAAATTTAAGCATGGCAAAACATTCTAAAAACCCCCCTGAGAGGCCTGTGCAGCCTTGGAAAAGTGTTTTTTAAGTGATTCGTGCCGAAGTAATTTGGAAAAAAGTTATTTTTTTCCCCAGAAATTCGGGAAAATGAACCCAAAAGAATTTCCGGGGGAAAATTCCCCCCATCCTATTAATTTTAAATTTGGGAAAGTTCCTATATTGTCAGCATCGTTAAGGACGCTTTCTTATACATTTTTAGCTGGGGCATGCGCCCTTTTGTATGTTTTTGGGTTTTAAAAAAAGGGCGCTTTTTTCTATTTTTCCCTGTTATGAAAGCTTCGGCCCATGCGCAGTCTGGTTTTAGTTCCCAGGAGGCTTTTACCTTTCGTTAAAACCTTCCGGACAAACGCAGTGTAAAATAGAAAAGTGATTTGTTTTCTTTTTTTCGGAGGAGTTCAGCTGATGAATATTTGCAATAGGTATGTGTTTTGTATTTCCTCCCCCTTATTATCACTTTATTCTGAATATATCTTGAGATATTATCTTATTGGTCATGTTGTTATGATATAATGTAGCCTCTTATTATACACTATGCACCCGATTTTAAAATTGTTTTTTTAATCACTAGAACTGTGTTTATGGATTTTGTATCCTTATGATTGATTGTCATTGAGTTATATATATCTGTGATTATACACTTTTGTTTCACTTCAAAACGGCTCTGTGAAGGAGCCGAAATGTCGGTTGTACACATGTGGGAATAAACACCTTGTGGGGCATGTATGTTCAGAGTTTTCGCTTGTTTTCTGGCGTATAATGCACCTCTCTGCGCCGGCTCCGCTGTCGGACGCACCTCCCCTATGTGTTAGGCGCAAGGTTCACCACTTTCTAAAGCACCTAACATGAAGGGGCGTGCTGTGGGCATTCTGGGCCGGGACGCACCACATTCGAAAGCACCGGTGCATGTATGAATGCGGGTCGGGAAAGTAAGGCGTATTAAAGCTCCGACAGGCAGACCTATTTCAATGTGGTCTGTCTGCCGGAGGTGTTGAAGTTTGCCCACATTTATGAGCGCACTTCAGCGCCGACATACATCAGGCGCAGTTTTCACCGAAAATAACGTGAAAACAGGCGCTTCGACACGCAGATCTTCATACATGTCCCCTCTTGTTTTTTTCACTTTTACCTGAAGAGTGCTGCAATATTTTTGATATTATTTATTTGTGGAAGTCAGTCTACCAGGCTTTGGCTATTGTTGGCACCCCTCCATTTGAATTTTTGATAGTGCTGCTGGACTTTTTTTGCTTTTTCCTATTTATTGTAGATGGTACCTGTTGCAAGTGACAAGAGAGACTACAACAGTAGTGATGTAACATTTACTGTTATGGATAAAATTTACAACAGCAGGCTAAATCTATTTAGAAATATCAATAAACAGGCAGCAAATGCATCTGGAATGGGCACACTTAGAACAACTGGAATAGTTGAGCCACATAGCTTTAGGCAAACATTCAACAAGTAATAACAATGATGGCAAGATGTTATTACCTTTTTAGACACACACCTACAACCCAGTTGAAGAATAGCATAGTATTCCGGATCCTTATACAGAGCAGGCAAGTGTTTGTGGACAATGGAGGAGGCTTGGTTATGCTTTGGGACTGCTTGGCTGACTCTGGGTGCCTAGAATCTGTGCAGAGTATAATTAAAGGGGTGTTCCTTGCCCTAACATTGCTCGTTTGTCCATCGGGGTATGAGAAGAAATAGAAGAGAAAACTCCTGCCAGTATGTTCACTACCACTGAAGTAGTGAAAAGTCTTCATTCACGGGGCAGCCGCAGCCAATTACAGGCCACAGCGGTCACCTGCACATGATGTCTTGGCCCGTGATTAGCTGTACCTGTCACGTGAACAATGAACATTTAATACTTATTTCCAGGTTGAATCCCATAAAGCAGCAAAAAGTAAAAACGGGAGAAATCCGGAAGGTAAGTGGGAGACTTCTTTTCCCTTTTTCTATTCATTTCCCAAGGGAAAAAAAAAGCAAGTTAGGGGCCCAGAAACCCCTTTAAGTTTTAAAGGTCTAGAAGGTTTTCTAGAGGAAATGTGTGCCAGTGTCAAAACGTTTGGGTTTCTCAGTTGCGGGGTCATGGGTACTAAAAAAAGGATAATTACCCAAAGCACAGTGTTTAAAAGAAAGCTTTGGGAATTGTTTGAAGGGGTTTCTATGAGCCCTGATTTTAAACCCCCTATTAAAACATTGTGGAAGTCCCGGAGTCGGAAAAGGAAACTTAAACCTAAGACAGCAGAAAGCATTTAAGCTCATGGGGGGTTTTAAAAAATTCCCTTGGGGAAAAAAGGTTTTGTAAAGTCCTTTGAGAGTTACAGAAATTGTTTTTTAGCAGTTACTGCCTTAAAAGTTTATACTAGAAAATATTAAGTTCGGGGTACTATCATTTTTGAACAGGCAAAGTTTTATTAGTTTGTTTTTTACATCATTAGTTGATTTTCAATTAATTTAAATTTATTATTATTCTTGTCAGTTTAAATTTCAACGACTATTATGGCTCTATCTTTCTTTAATCCCTTACCGCTGCAGCCAGCTTTGACCCCCTTTGAAAAAAACCCCATTTTTTAAAAACTAAAACCGTGTCAGATGGGGGAATTAATTTTTTGTTTCCCTTTTACTACCCATGTAAATTCAGAGACTTTTTTTCTTGTGAAAACTTTGTGTTTTTAAGTTAGAAAGTATGGAGCTTTTTTGTATGGGTTTTTTTTTGTTTTAAATTTTTTGGGGGGGACACAGTTTTTGATTGCTTTTAAATCTGTTTTTTTGGAACGCAGGATGAAGAAATAAAGCAATCCTAGTAGTGTTTTTTATTTTTTAACAGCCCTCACTATGCAGTATACACGACATGTTAGTATTACTCTGTGGGTTGATTTTTTTTAATGGCAATCCCAAATTTTTAAAATGTTTTTTTTATTTTGAAGTAATTTTATTTTTTAAAAAACAATATTCTGCATCCTTATTTCTAATAGCTAAAACTTTTTTTTATTTTTCCATTTCCCAGATTTGGGTGTAGGAATTTTTTTTTGCGGAATAAACCCGGGAACTTTTCCCATTTTTTTTTTTTTTTGGTTTCCCACTTTCCCCTTTTATATAACTTTTTGATCACTTTTTATTTCACTTTATGTGCTGCTGGATGAACAAAAATTCTGTGACTTTGTTTTTTTATGGTGTTCATTGTGCGGGTTAAACAATGTGACAGATATAGGCTAGATCATATACCTTTGGGGGATCCCAAAAATTTTGTACTTTTTTTTTGGTTTTTTTTTTGGGGCAATTGGCATTTTGAAAAAAAGAGAAAAGGAGGTTTTTCATGTTTTTATTTTTTCTGTTTGTAAATTTTTTTTGGTACTTTTTTCATTTTTTTTTTTTTATTGGCCCCCATGGGGGATTGTATAAAGTGATCTTTAGTTCACTGTTCAAACAGCCCACTTTATAAAATTTAAATTTTAAAGGGTTTCCCATGCAAGTAAATGACCAAACTTTTGGCCCCCCAACCCCCTATTTTTTTTATTGTTTTATCCCAATCGCAGATCGCCCTTTTTTAAGAGCAGAAAAGGGAGAAAAAAAAAGGATGATGAAAATTTTAAAAAAATAAAAAGCAGAAAAATGTTTAAAAAAATCTGTACCCCAGGAAAATTTGGACATGGGTTTTAATGAACTAAATTTGGAAATTTTTTGGGAAAAAATTGATTGGGGATCCCAAAGGAAAGCAAAAAAGTTGCTTTTGAAAAGAGAGGCCCTTTTGGTTTTTCATACTTAAAATTTTTTTTTCCCCAATGGGTTTAATGAAGAATGCAAAATGGGGGTTTTTCCTTTTTGGGAAGTTGTGAGCCAAACCTTTTTTAAAAAATTTTGGGTTTCCCAAAGCTTTAGAGTTTTTTTTGAGTTCACATTGCAGTAGCCAGTAAAAGCAATAGGTTGCTCTAGTAAAATTTTCATTATAAGGTGGGGGGATGGGGCATGCTTTAAAATTTGGTGGGACAAAAAGTACTATAGTGAATAAGTAGATGTTAGAGGTTTATACTATTGCTATTAAGGGCAATACTTCCCATGCTAATGTTGAATTGTTGTTTTGATTGTTTTTAAACATTATTGTGTGTTTGTCTTTTTTGGGATCACAGGTTTTTATGTATTTTTTAAATGGCCCCGGCCCGATAGAAACGGGAAAGGGGGCGTTTCTCCCGAAACTTGTTTATAAAAAACTCACAACTCTTTTGAGGAAATAGTTTTGAGTTTCGGCCCCCTTTGATGTGTTTTGCTTATCAGGAAGGGTATTTTTGGGAGGGAATTTTTTAAAAAATGCTGAGGGAAAAAAACACTGAGGATTAAAAAGGGGGACTATGTAAAACCCCCAAAATTTTTGTTTTTGAATCTGTCATTTGTTTACTTACGCTACCACAAATGGGGGGGATTGTTATTAAAAGCCAAAGGAGAAAATAAAAATAGTTTATGCACTTTAAGAATAAAATGATTTTTTTGTGACCTATTTCGTCGATTGATGCTTTAGATCACTGTTACCATGCATAGCAGTACTATGCATAGTAACTGCCAATCACTATGCTGAGGACACAGCCGGGTGTAGAGATGTCACAGACAACCCAGACGCCTTTGTTAGGCTTCCGGATTGTTAGAGAGAGATGGGATCGCAGCTGCTGATGTAGACAGAGGGAGACCCCTCCTTCTATCTTTCCCTCAGTACCCGTGATCTTTGGCAGCGAAGGGCTTTTAAATTCACCCTAACCCAAAGAGTGAGCCCCGGGCGGGGGGCAACCAGAATGGGGCCGCTTTTAAATATACAGTTGGTTTCATGCTGCAATCGTGTGGATCCCACTTGTGAACCCGCACGATTTCCACAAAACAATACCTCATGCAAAAAAATCACATGTATTACCAAAGATCCCCCAAAAGGGGAAAAAACAAGCCCTCTTTTAAAAAAGGGGGAAAAAAAAAATCACAGAAAAGGGCTTGAAATTTGAAATTTAAAATATAAAAAGTCAAATAAAAAGTTTCTTTTTTTTTAAACGAACAAGAACCCCAAAAAATGGGGGTATCGAAAAATATGATCTGCAGAATAAGATAAAAATTTTTGGGTTAAAAAAAATTCATGAATGAATTTTAAAAAAAAAAAAAGAAAACCCCCAAAAAAGGGGAAAAAATAGCCAAATTTGGTTTTTGTTAAAAAAAAAATTCCACCCCCTGCAAAAAAATTTTGGGTTTTGGTTCTCCAATACATTTTTATGGTACAGCCCTTTTGGGTTTTACTATGGAAAAGAAACATCTTTTCCCAATAAAAATAAAACCCTTTCATATGTAAATTGTAGTTAAAAAAATTAAAAAAAGGTTATGGCTCTTAAAAAGGCGGGAAAGGGAAGAAAAAATTAACCCTTACCCTACCCCTGCATCTAAATTTGTCGGTTTAAATTAACCCCTTGCCTTCCCAAACTATTTTTTTTTTTTTTTAAATAAATTTTAAACCCCCTTCTACCCCGGAAAGTTTTGGCCTCTCGGGAAAAAGGCCCTATTTTTAAAAAATTTGTCATGTCACTTTATGTGGGGAATTTTTTTTAAACCCCCTTTAAACCCTATCCTTGTGATTAGAGATTTTTTTCTGTGACACATTGGGGCTAAAAAGGATGGTAAAAAATTTTTGGTAAAAAAATGATTTTTTATTTGTAAAAAAATTTAAAAAATTTATGGTAAAAAATGGTAAAAAATTTACCAATTTAAATTCAAAAATTTCTGCAGGGAAAAGGACAGATAGTTTTTTCACCCCAAAAATTTTTAAAAAAGGGGCTTCTACCATATGTCTGCTGTATTTTTGGAATCTTTTTTTTAAATGTTTTTTTTTTTTTTGGACATTGGGGGGCCCTTTTTAAAATTTAGTAGTAATTTTAAAATTTTTTAAAGGGAAAATTTGCAATATACATATTTTTGGGGGCCCAAAGTCCATTTTCTAACGGACTTTGTTTGCCCCTGTATGTTTTTTCCCCCCATAAATGCCCTAATCTAGAAACTCCCCCCCCTTAAAAGTTTTAAAAACCGAATTTGGGGAATTTTTTTAAACCCCTTTTGGGGTGTTTCACGGGAAATTTTAAAGAAAAAGGTGGAAGGGGAAATTTCAAAATTTCACTTTTTTTTTCAATTTAAAAATTTTTTAAACATTTTTGACAAGAATACGGAAAATTTTGATCGGGGAAATGAAAATTTAAAATTTTGATTCCCCAGATTCTCCCTTTCAGGGGATTTTCTATATTTTGGCCCCTAGTGCATTATTTGGTTAAAACCACAACCCCCCAAAATAGGGGGAAAGCACCTACTGGATCGGGGCTCATTTTAAATTAAAATTTTATTTAGGGGCCATTTCAGGTTTGCGGACACCCAAAGGGTTTCCCAAAAAACTTAATAAATCCCCCTTTAAAAAAACCCCTTTTTGGGAAAAATTTACCCCCTTAGGGAAATTTTATCCAGAGGTTTTGTAGTTAAAAGGGTTTATTTTTTTGGGGGGACCCCTTTAAAAAACAGGCGGTTTAAAACCCAAAATTTTTTTTGGGAAAAAGGGGGCTTTTTTCAAGGCGGGGAAAGGGAAGGGAGCGCTTTTGGGGCCTTTTGGCCCCACAGATATTGGGGGGGGCCATGGAGCATCTGCAAAGCCCCCAACAGTACTAGAAACGGTGAAACCCCCCAAAAATTTTTCCCTTTTTGGATTCAAAAACCCTCAGGGATTCATCAAAGGGTGTATTGGGGGCATTTTGGGCCAAAGGTGTTCCGTGTTTTTTTTTAGCATTGGGCCCAGGGAAAAAATGGGGGGGAAACCCCATTTTTCCCCCATTTTTTTTTGGGCTTCTTTTTTACGTATTCGCCTTGGGATAAATGACGGGTAATTTTCTATGGGGGTGGGTTTTACAATTAAAAAATTTGATAAAATTTTATATAGTTTTTTATGTTTAATTACTTTTACACAATAGAAGCGAGTTTTAAAAAAGTTGCGTTTTTTTGTTGCCCTATTTGGGGACCCATAGCTTTTTTAAATTTTTTGCATATGGACCCTGTTTGGGGCTTGTTTTTTAGGAGATGAGTTATGTTTTTATTGGTACCATTTGGGGGGGCATGGGGATGCTTTAAAATCACTTTTTATTAAGGTTTTTGTGGGGCATTTTGTCCCAAAATTACAGAAAATCCTGGTAGTTTTTTTTTATTTTTATTTTTTACAGGGGTTTTCACTGTGGGGTATAAATGACATGTTGTTTTCCCCCGGCAGGTTGTTTGGATTACAGCGATTTTCACATTTATATTTTTTTTTTAAATTGGGGGGTTTTTTTTAAACTGCTTTTACAAAAAAAAAAAAACCACTTTTATTTAAAAAAGGGAAAACACATTTTTGCATCACCGCAGTTTTGAGAGCCATAACTTTTTTTTATTTTTTGTTTATGGGGGCTGTATAGGGACTTTTTTTTTTTTTGGGAAAGAGTTTTACGTTTTTTTTGGGAACCCTTTTTGAGGGGGACAAGACTTAATGATCGCCCTTTTTTTCCGTTTTTTGGAAGGCTGGGGGGGAAGAAAAAACTGCAATCCTAAAGGGGGTTTTTTTTTTTTTTATTTTTAAAACGGTTCACCATGCAGTAAACCGTGACAAGTTTGTTTTACTCTGTGGGGTTTAGACGATTTTCGGTGATACCCCAATTTTTTGTAGGGTTTTTTTTTTTGAAAGCAAATTTTTTTTTGAAAAAAAAATTTTTATTGTGTAAAAAATAAATTTTTTGCATCACTATCTTTTTAATAGGGCCCGAATTTTTATTTTTCCCTTAACAGAGCTGTGTAAGGACTTTTTTTTTTGCGGGGGGTGAACTGAAAGTTTTAAAATTTGGTAAAACTTTTGGGGTTTATTTAGTTTTTTATCGCTTTTTTTTCCAAATTTTTTGTGCTGCAGGATGTACAAAAAATCGCAAAATTTTGTGACCCGGTTTTTTTTTTTTTGTTTTTTACCGGGGGTTCACCGTAAGGGGGTTTAAATTAAAATTACAGATTTTTTAGGGTGGGTTTGGTCGCTGCGGCGATACCCAAATATGGGTACTTTATTTATTTTTTTATCTTTTTTGGGGGATTTGGGTTTTTAAGGGGGAAAAAGGGCGGTTTTACGTGTTTTTATTTTATTTTTTTGTTTGTGTTTTTCTTTTTTATCTTTTTTTTTTTTTTTTCCACCCACCCCCCCCCCCCCCCCCCCCCCCCCCCCCCCCCCCCCCCCCCCCCCCCCAAATTTTTTTTCACTTTTCCCCAGGGGGGGGAAATTGGGATGAAAGATTCGTAGACGTTCATTTCAATAGGAGATTTAGCATACAGCTTATAGCTGTATGTGGTCTCCATGGCAACTGTCTGTTTACGCTGCCACAATGCATTGTGGGATCGTGACGTCACCAAAACAACCCCGGGTGCTGTCATTCGCATCCAGGGTGCCTGGTAGGAGTTCCCGTTTCCGGCGCTCGCGCCCTTACTTTTCGCCTGGGGGGGAATCCGGCCCCCCAGCAGGGAGCCACCTGCGCATCGGGGGGTTAATCCCCGCGGGGCCCGGGGCTACTCCCGGCCCCCGGGGGATTCGGCTGATGCCACGGTAATAAAAACGCCGGTTCCAACCCGCTTCTTGGCGTTCCGCTTTTTGAGCGCGCAAGAAACGCCCTTTACGTATCAACGGGGAATTTTCCCCGGGGAACCCCCACCCCCACATTGCCGTTTTGAGTACCCGGCAAATTTTCGGTAAGGGGGTTAAAACCCCGATTTTCTTATTTTATTATAGGGCTAACATTTTTAAATTTTAAAGCCTTCCCCACGTTTGGAATGTACTTGTAAGACCTGTTTGTGCTAAACGGAAAAGTGATTTTTGCAAAAATGAACAAAACAGGTACGTCCCGGAATCGGCGGGCTACAAAATGGGGCACGCACAATCGCAGCATGGGACCAGTTGTATATTACAGCTGGCTCCATGCTACGACCTGAGTTCCCACCGGCTACAGGTGATTAACCCCTTAGCTACAGCAATCAATCGTGATCATGGCAGCTAGGAGAATGACAGAGGGAAGGAGGGAAATAAAAAAATTATCGTTATCAGAAAATAGCAAGGCATAAATATTGTTTTACAGAATAAAAACACTTGCCTTGCTTTCCTTTTTGAATAAGTGTTTTGGTATAAACGTTAAAAAAATTTAAAAAAAAAAATTTTGTTGTCACTTTTAAACGCATTGACCTGTTGAGTTTAAAAATAGTAGTCACTTGTACTGCTGGGACTGCTGTAAAAAAAAAATAAAAAAAATACTAGGGAAATTTCTGTTTTTTGTTTAAAAAACAACACAAAAACCAAAGGGTTTGACCCATTTTGACTATGATGACATAAAAACAAATTTTTTTTTAAATGCAGCAATCAGCAGCTTTCACAAATCGCGTGCAGCTTTCTGGTTAAAAGGGGGGAGGCCCGGGGGGATCTCACCATCCTGGCCTTTTTCCCCGTATGTTCAGCGTCGCAGGGGGGTGCACGGGCCCTTTTATCCCGTCCCCCCGGCGGGGTTTTGGGTCTCCTAAGCCGGCAGTTCTGCTGGCCCAGGAGATCCCTGGGAGCTGCGTTACAGTGTAAGGGTTTTGAAAAAACGTCACACCCGTACAAAGTCCCGCAGCTCCGGGCCTTTGGGGTGTGGGGGCCGGTTTTTTGCGGGGGTAAAGTTTTTTTATTTTTTTATCATTTTGCTGCAGGGGGGTACTCCTGACTTTTTAGGGGTATAACTTGGCTATAGGGGGTTTTCTACAGGGGTACTAATGACTATAGGGGGTATTACCTCTTTTAGGAGCTACTACAGGGGTTATACCTGGCAAAAGTGGGTATTACCTGGCTTAGGGGTTTCTACAGGGGCTATACTGGCTATGCAGCTTTTTACTGGCTTTGGGGTTACTATTTGGGCTATTTCCTGGTATAGGGGGGTATTACCTTTTTTTTTGGGGCTACTTCAGGGGCTACTACCGGCTATTAAAGGGGGGTTTTAGGGGCTTGGGCAGAGGCTATACCTGGCTATAGGGGCTATTACCTGGCTATAGGGGCTACTACAGGGGCTACTGCCTGGTTACAGGGATTACTACATGGCTACAGGGGCTATTGTCTGGCTACAGGGGCTACTACTTGTCAGGGGGACTTTTCTGGGCTATGGGGGCTTTCTACATGGCTATAGGGAAAATATTTTATGGCTACCATATTTAAGGGGGTAAAGATGGGGGTTTGTATAGAGATAGGAAAATTTGGTTTTGAGGTGCTGATTAAAATGAGGGGTTAAGATTTTGTTTTTTTAAATTCTACAGTGAAGAGTCATGGCCAGGAAAAGAGTTTATGGCGGTCTGGGCAAAATGGAGAAGAAGGTTTTTTAAAGGGGAACAACCCCTTAGAGAGGGCTCCCGTAAGTCCCTGGTTGTAACTTTACTGTAATCTTTTTGTCTGCAGGGGCCTAAAGTACAGCTGGTTCCAAACCCCTGTATGGGAACTGTAAAGCCGGTTAAAATTGGGGTTTTAGTATAAAAGTTTTTATTTTAGTAATTTTGGGATTGTTTTTTATTCATTCCCCTATGTGGTGGGATAAAATGGTGATTTGGGGTTTTTATTTTTCGGGCACTATGTGGTTTATGGTGTGTCAGTATTCGTCCCCTAAGTGCTGGTGATATTTTGGGGTTTTTCGGTAAACTCCCACGAAATGTCACTTATTCCGCCGCGGTTTTAATTTCATCATTTTTGCACACCGGGGGGGGGGGGGGGGGGGCCCTTTAAACCCTAGTTCTCTTTAGAGCTATGGGGTTTTCCGTAAATTTCAAAGTTTCATTTTTCCCGCCCTATTAAGGCAATACGCAGCTGGGAAAATGCGGGCCCAAAAAGCGCCAAAAAAATAAGCCGTGTTTAAATTTCCCTAAATGTAATGATAAAATTAAAATTTTTGTTACAACTTGTAATACTTTTTATCTGTTCTTCATATATTCATTTGCACAGTTTAAAAAAAATTTAAATTTTTTTTTGAAAAAATTAGAATTATTAAAAAATTTTTAAGGGAAAAAAACTTTTTTATTTTATTTGTTAGTTTAATGTAAATACATTTGAAATTAAACCCATTTTAAATTATGATAATTCTCAATAATTTTATTTTTTTTACGTATATAAAACCCCCTTCCCCACATTTGGGCGTAGGGATACGCCCTGGAGGAAGTGACTTCCCGGGAATTGGGGCCCTTTTGCCCTATTTCCCTGGCGACTACGGGGCCTTTTGGGGCGAGCCACGGGGCGATCGCAAATGGGACCAGGGGTAAAAATTACCGCCCGGGCATTTTCCCTATCAACCCAAACCCCGGGCCCGGGGTGAGCTCCGGGCCGGGGTGGGTTACCGTTCATTACCCAGCCTGTATGGGTGCGATAATAAAGCCGCAGGCAGGAGGAGTGAGCTCTCCTGCCTGCTCCCCTCGGCTGCCGCACTGTAGGGCGGGACCGAAAACCCCCGTTTATGATCCCGGGGGAAATGAAAGGCATTCCCGGGGTTTTCTGTGACGTCACCATGCCCGCAATGCATTGTGGGGCCCTGGTGGGGCAGGGGTTGTCATGGCGACCAGTACACAGTTGAGTACTGTGAATGGCCTTTCCTTCTTTCAACAATCTGATTGCTGTTAGAAAAAAAATGAAAAAAAATGAAAAAAAAGTTAAAAAAAAATGTCAAAGGGGGGGTTAAAAAAAAAAGTTAAAAAAAAAAACCCAAAACAAAAAAAAAATTTAAAAAAACGTACACCACCCCTTTTTCCCTTTTAAAAGCCAAAACCCCCAAAAAAGGGTCGCCGGGATGCCGCGGGGCGTAACGAACCCCCCCTTTTTAAAAACCCGTTTACGTTAATTAAAACCCCTCGGTGAACGCCGTTGAAAAAAAAACAAAAAAAATCCAGAAAATTTCCCATTTTTTTACATCCTGCAAACACATAAATTGGGGAAAAAAAAGCGATTTAAAAAATTTATATTTAAATTTCCAAAGTTAAAACCCAAATTTAAAAATTTTAGGGTTTACCCCCAAAAAAAATCCCTTTCACGTCCTGTATACGGAAAAATTTAAAAAAATTTTGGCTCTCAGAAGATAACGATGAAAAAATATTAAATTTTTTCACAAAAAAAAAATTGAAAAAAAAATATAAAAAAGGGTTCGCCGTAATTGTATCAAAAACCCCGAGGTAAAGGGTAACTGGTCTTTGGGTACGCCCGGTGGGGGCTGTTTAAAAATAAAAAACACTATTAGGATTGCAGTATTTTCTTCACCCTGCCTTCAAAAAAACGGATTTAAAACTGATCAAAAAGTTTTGTCCCCCCAGAAATGTATAATAAAACGTCAACTCTTCCCGCAAAAAAACAAGCCCCTACACGCTCCGTACACAGAAAAATAAAAAAGTTATGGCTCTCTAGACTATGGCGATGCAAAAACGTGTTTTCCTTTTTGAATAAAAGTGTTTTTATTGTGTAAAAGCAGTAAAACATAAAAAAAATATACAAATTGGGTATCACTGTAATCGTATCGACCTGCTGAGTAATAATAGTATGTCAGTTTTACTGCACCGATGACCGCTGTTAAAAAATAAAAATAAAAAACACTACAGGAATGCTGTATTTTGTTCAAAATGCCTCACAAAAACCTTAATAAAAAGTGATCAAAGTGGCTATGCCCCCCATAATGGTACTAATAAAAACGTCAACTCATCCCACAAAAAAAGCTCCTAATCAGCTCGTATACAGAAAACTGAAAACGTTATGGCTATCAGAACAGGACAACATAAAAACGCAAATTTTTTATAGACCTATTTCTATTGTTTAAAAGTAATAAAACATAAAAAACTATATAAAATCTATACCATTGCAATTGTACCAACCCCAATAGTAAAGTTATCCTGTCATTTATACTGCACGGCGAACGCTGTAAAATTGAAGCCCAAAAAACAATGATGGAATTGCGTTTTCCTCTCATTTTCATAGCCCAATGCAAAAAAAAATAAACTTTGGAACACCTGTGCACCCAAAATGTACAATACACCCCTAGATGAGATCTATGAGGCGTGCTGAATCCAAAATGGGGTGACTTCTGAAAGGTTTCACCTGTTCTGGTACTTTGGGGGCTTTGTAAATGCGACATGGCCCCACCAAAATCTGCGTTCCAAAAGCCAAATAGCGCTCCCTTCCTTGTACCCCCTGCCATGCGCCCAAACAGCAGTTTACACCCACATGTAGGGTATTGCCGAACTTGGAAGAAATTACGTAACAAGGTTTTGGGTGCTTTTTTACCAGGATGCAACATTTTCAGCTAAAAATTGTAGATTATTGGGAAAAAATTTTTTTTTGCATTTTCACAGCCTAACGCTAAAAAAATTTGTGACACACCTGTGAGGTCGATACGCTCACTACACCCCTGGATATATTCCTTAAGGGGTGTAGTTTCCACTATGGGTTCTTTGTAGGGGAGTTTATTAAGTTTTATCACCTTAGGGCGTCTGCAAAACTGAAATGGCCCCTAAATAAAATCGTAATGAAAATGAGACCCCAGAGTCCAGCAGGTGCTCCTCTTATTCTGGGGCCTGTGGTTGAGCCAAATAATGCACTAGGGCCACATATGGGATATCTCTAAAAACGGCAGAATCTGGGGAATCAATATTAAGTTGCATTTCCCTGATCACATTTACCGTATTCTTGTGAATAATGTATTAAAATTGAAAATCTGCAAAAAAAAGGAAATTTTGAAATTTCACTTCCACTTTGCTTTAATTCCTGTGAAACACCTAATTTGTTAATAAACTTCCGAAATGCGGTTTTGAATACTTTAAGGGGTGTAGCTTCTTAGATGAGGTCATTTATGGGGGTATCTAACATACAGGTCAATCAAAGTCACGTTAGAACTGGACTGGTCCCTAAAAGATGTATATTGCAAATTTTGTTGAAAATTTGAAAATTACTACTAAATTTCTAAGCCCCTTTATGTCGTAAAAAAAAAAGACATTTAAAAAAATTATGCCAAACTACAGCAGACATAGGATAGATGCTAGTTATAAACTATTTTGAGTGGAATAACTATCTGTCTTACATGCAGAAATTTTTGAAGTTTAAAATTGGTACATTTTTCAAATTTTTCACAATTTTTTGATATTTTTCACAAATAAACAAGCATTTTTTGGACCAAAATTTCTTACTATCTGAAAGCAAAATGTGTCACGAGAAAACAATCTCTGAATCACATGGATAGGTTAAAGTGTCAAAATGTTATTCTCACATAAAGTGACAAATGACAGATTTCAAAAATGGGGCTCTGTCAGAGAGGCCAAAACTGGCTCCGGCAGTAAGGGGTTAAACTCTTTGTAAGCCAGTACTCGTGTGATTTGTCAGATTCCACTTCTCATAGAATAAGTTATTATTTAAATGTCAATGGGAGCCCATTGAAGTTCTTAGAATAGTGAATATAAGGGTTGATATTCAAAGCCAATGCTCTCAAACTTTTAATAATGAGATAAACTTTACCTGTCTTATCTTAAGTGGAATGATTAACATATTTATCATTTTAATTATTTAATAATACATACTGTAGGTCTCTAATTTTCATGTTCATACAAAATTTATGGTACACCCTGTTCCCCTGGGTTTGTGTTGTTACTCTTATACCAATGTGCAAGTGCAGACTAAATCCAGTTTAATTTTCTATGCAGAGTGCTATAAAAATAATTAAAACTGTGGAAAAAGTTAACAACTCAAGTTAAGTAGACTCTAATTAAACATGTTAAACTGGAATTATAAAATAGGATTGTTTTGAAAAAAAAGTGTATATATATATATATATATATTATAATATATATATAATTTATAATACCACACACATCTTGCCAGATTGCATAATACTTGTGAATCACTGCATGTACTGCTTAGATTATTCCAGGAAGGTAATTAATTAACTAATGACTACACTTGTATATTCAATTATATTTGTTATGCTTGATTAACTATTGTAATAAATGGCGGGTGGGTTCTTTTTTTTTTCATTTTACCTTTCCGTCACCCTGAGTAGAAATAGAAGTGCTGTCTGCATGAGGAACAAGGAAACTGCATGTTATACGCTCAAACTCTGCAGAAGGAAAACACAGTATCATAGTAATATTATTATTTAATGTAAAACCTATGTTTGCCGGTCATTTAGCTGAAAATCTGTCAAGAAAATTTTAATAGTAAATATATATAAATTACATGTTTGCAACAGTTGGACGATTTAGAAATTGTTAACGCAGCTTACAATTTTGGCCTCTCTGACAGAGCCCCATTTTTGAAATCTGACATTCCATTTTATGTGAGAATAACTTTTACCTATCCATGTGATTCAGAAAATGTTTTCTCGTGACACATTGTGCTTTAAGTTAATAAGAAATTTTGGTCCAAGCAATCCTTGTTTGTTTGTGAAGAATATCAAAATATTGTGAAAAATGTGCCATTTTCAAACTTCAAAATTTTCTGCATGTAAGACAGATAGTTATTCCACTCAAAATAGTTTATAACTAGTATTTACCATATTTCCATTGAAGGTTGGCATAATTTTTTATATGTCTTCTTTTCGACATTAGGGGGCTTAGAAATTTAGGGTCACATGTTTGAAAACTGTCTAGGTGTAAAACTCTCTTTGTTGCTCATAGCAACCAATCAGAGCGCCCCTTTAATTTTATATAGTGCTCTGGAAAAATGAAAGGGGCTCTCTGATTGGTTGCTATGGGCAACAAAGGGAGTTTTACACCTAGACAGTTTTCATACATGTGGCCATTTGTAGTCATTTTTCACATTTTCAAGAAAATGTGCATTTTTTTTAGGGACCAGTCCAGTTCTGATGTGGATTTGAGGGGCCTGCATGTTAGATACCCTCATAAATGACTTCATCTAAAAAACTACACTCCTTAAAGTATTTTCAATAGTGTTTAGGAAGTTTGCTAACCCTTTAAGTTTTTTCACAGGAATTAAAGCAAAGTGGAGGTGACATTTAAAAGTTTCACTTTTTTTTGCAGATTTTCAGTTTTAATCCATTATTCATAGGAACACGGTAGATATGAACAGGGAAATGCAACTTAATATTGATTCCTCAGATTCAGCCAGTTTTAGAGACATCCCATATGTGGCCCTAGTGCACTATTTGGCTCAATCACAAGCCTCGGAGTAGGAGGAGCACCTACTGGACTTTGGGGTCTCATTTTCAATATGATTTTCTTTAGGCGCCATTACAGGTTTGCAGACACCCTACATAGTTACATAGTTGCATAGTTACATAGTTACATAGTTACATAGTTACATAGTTTGTAAGGCCAAAAAAAGACAAGACGTCCATCCAGTTCAGCCTATTTTGCTTAAGTGTTGCTAAAGTGTTGATCCAGAGGAAGGCAAAAGTAACCAATGAGGCAGGAGCCAATTGTCCTCATTTTAGGGAAAAAATTCCTTTCCGACTCCAATCTGGCAATTGGAATAATCCCTGGATCAACGACACTACTCCAGAATCTTAGTCACTATAACTTGTTATATTATTACTAGAGATGGGCGAATTTCTCAAAAATTCGATTCGGTTACTTCGCCGAATTTTCCGACAAAATTCGTTTCGTTCCGAATTACTTCGGCACGAATCGCGTTAAAAAGCAGCTATTTCCAGGCTGCACAGAGCCTGCAGGGTGCTGTAGAACATTGTGCCATGCTTAAATATGCAGAGGGAGCTTGGTTTGGTCTTCATACAATGTTGTGTTTTAGTATGACACGCAGATGACTGCCGCGCTCTTAGAATCGTTTCCCATATAAAATTCCCTGGGCATTTAAAGAAAAACAAAAACTGACCAAAAAACTCAAGCGGGAATGTAGCCTGATAAATTCATGCCAGCGAAAGCTAGAAAAAAACAAGCTGAGAGCTCAGGTGGCAACATTAGTGACAGAGTGTGGAGGGTGCGGGGGGGCAGCCACAGCAGATGGGGGTCAGGCAGTGGCACAATGACTTTCTGGAGGTGGCAAACACAGAGGAAGCCACAGGTGGCACAATGACCGAGAGCGGAGGTCACGCGGGCAGCAGCATGAGGTCAGGCCCAGTGGCACAATGACATTCTGGAGGGGGGGAAAACAGTATTGGCCACAGAGTGGCACAATCACACGTGTGGAGGTCACGGCGGCAGCAGTATGAGATCAGGCAGTGGCACAATGACTTTTCTGGAGGCGGCCTAAACAGTATTAGGCCACAGAGTGGCACAATTTCACACAGTGTGGAGGTCATGGCGGTAGCAGTATGAGATCAGGCAGTAGCACAATGACATTCTGGAGGGGGCCCTAAACAGTATTAGGCCACAGAGTGGCACAATCACACAGTGCGGAGGTCACGGCGGCAGCAGTATGAGATCAGGCAGTGGCACAATGACAAATTCTGGAGGAGGCAAAACAGTATTAGGCCACAGAGTGGCACAATCGCACAGTGTGGAGGTCACAACAGCAGCAGCATGAGGTCAGACAGTGGCACAATTGACATTCTGGAGGCGGCAAACAGTATTAGGCCACAGAGTGGCACAATCACAAAGTGTGGAGGTCACGACAGCAGCAGCAAGAGATCAGGCAGTGGCACAATAACATTCTGGAGGTGGGAAAACAGGAGGAAGCACAGAATGGCACAATGACAGAGCGGAGGCCCACGGCGGGCAGCAGCAGATGAAGTCAGCCAGTGGCTCAATGACACAGTGTGGAGGGCACGGCAGGAGTCACAGCAGCAGCATGAGGTCAGAGAGTGGCACAATTACATTCGGAGGTGGAAAAAACAGGAGGAAGCCACAGAGTGGCACAATGGACTGAGAGCAAAGGTCACGGCGGCAGCAGCATGAGGTCAGGCAGTGGCCAATGACACAGTGTGGAGGACATGGCAGCACCCACAGCAGCAGCATGAGGTCAGTCAGTTGCACAATGACACTGTGTTGATGTCACGGCAACAGCAACAGCAGCGGGCAGATGAGGTCAGACAGTGGCACAATGACAGAGTGTTGAGGTGGGGGGCAATACCAGTCCCTGGTAAAGATGGTGGTAGGCAGATGGAGAAACTGTCAGAAGAGGGTGTGCATCAGGCGGTTGGCGGCATCAGAATAGTGGCTGAGGCAGGTAGTTTGAACCAGACGGGACGCCTAAGGCATTGGTGTGTGGAAATCCGGGCCCGATCCACGCCTGATTCATCTTGACAAAGGTCAGTCGTTCCCATTTCCCGTTGACAAGCGGGTTCTCCTTAGGGTAACGATGGCCCCGCCGCACTGAACACCCGCTCTGATGCCACACTACTGGCCGGGCAGGACAGCTTCTCCACTGCAAACTCGGCAAGTTGCGGCCACACATCCAGTTTGGCTGCCCAGTAGTCCAGCAGATCTTCTAACTGAGGAGGCAGAGTGCTGCCCAAAGTAGGCCACAACTGTTGGTTCAGGGACTGCTCCAGGTCCTGCTGCTGCTGCTGGCGACTGCCCTCCCTCACTAGGCGGGTGAAGGAAGCTGCTCATCAGTGACTCTAGACTTAGGTTACGATTGATGGAGTGGTAATGCTCCTACCCCCCCACCTTCCTCAGCAGCCGCGGCGGCAGTAGTCCCGTGAGCGTGAGGAACCCGGTCAGACCTGTCAGAGGAGGGATGATGCCGCACATAGGCAGGGGCCCAACTGATTACGGAGGATTTCCTATAGTATTTGGTTTGTCTTCCCTCTCAATAGCTGGGAAAAAGGCTCCATTTTGGACCGGTAGCGAGGGTCCAATAGGGTGGAGAGCCAGAAGTCATCCCTCTGCCGGGATTGCTGACTATTCGGCTGTCACTAGCCAGGCAAATAAGCATGCTGTGGGCCATCTGCACAAGTGACTCCGGGGGGCTCCCTGCCTCCTTTTTCCACTGTATATGCCACGGTGCTTGGGGGTCATCTCCCTATCTTCCTCATCTCCATCCACCTCCTCCAGCTGCTCCTGCTCCCCCTCTCTTGTCCCCTGGGTAGAAAATCCACTCATTTCCCCAGACAATGCTTTGCTCCAATGTCCTCCTCCCCCTCCTCCTTTTCAGTCCCCCCGGGGACTCAGGTGGCCACGCTATGTATTCGCCACGTCCCCAGTCCCCTGCCCAGACTGTTTTTTCATCATCTGTTCCAGGACATGAAGCAGTGGAATGATGTTATTATCCCGTAGTCCTGGCGCTGACAAATAACGTCGCCTCCTCGAATGGCCTCAACAAACGGCAGGTTTTCACGCATGAGTGCCATGGCTGACATAAAAAGTTACACAGGGGAGTACTTCTGTCTGCCTGGATCATAAAAAAATCGTTAATGGCCTTTCCTGTTCTTACAGTCGGTCCAACATGTGCAGGCTGGAATTCCAACGGGTGGAAACATCGCATATCAGAGTGTTTTGGGGGAGGCCGTTCTGCCGCTGCAATTCGAGGGGGGTGTTCCTGGTTTGTACGAATGTATAAAGTGCATGCACAGTTTCCTGGCCATTTTCAGAATGTTTGAAGATGGGTTTGGAAGACTTCAGGAACCTTTTCACAACCAGATTGAACACTTGCGCCATGCAGGGTGCATGGACCATCCCTCCTCGGTGCAGCGCGGACACCATGTTTCTCCTTGTCCGTCACCATGGTTCCAATTTGCAGTTGGCGCGGAGAAAGCCACACATCGATTTCTTTGCTGCATGATGCGGAGCAGTTCCTCCCTGTGTGACTTCGTTCGCCGAGGCAAGCCAGGTGTTAGATCTGCGTGACACCGCTGTGCCCTACACATGTGGTATGATGGAGCAGTAAATTGTGGAGGCTGAGATGGTGGTGGTGGTGGAGGAGGAGGCGGGACATTGGCGCAGGTGCAGCAGTTTGACAACGTGGAGGGGAAAAAGCGGCGTCTCCCGTCCAAGTTGTTGGTGTGCCCGGGTGGAAGCACATTCACCCAGTGGGCCGTTAAAGGACATGTACTGGCCCTGACCGTAGTTACAGCTCCCGACGGGCCGTGCTGCCCGGGGACCTTGGAACAAACCGATAAGCTCAAGGACTGACCACCCCTTTTGTTCTACATATTTATGAAGTGCTGGGTACTGCCTTTTTGGAAAAAGAAAAATTTCGGGATGGAACTCTCCATCTTGCTCGGCACAAGCCATTAGTTCTTATACGGTGCAGAGCCCACCATTTGAAAGGAGGGGACGCAGTACCAACAAACTTGGAACAGGAGCACGGTCAGCTGTGCACATTAGGATTTGGTTGGACGATTTTGTGGTCTCTTTGCAATCGCCTCGCTGAACGACTGCTGGCGCCATGAGTAGCGAGGAGCAGGAGCATCTGGACCGGGAGATGATGTCAAAGGGGAAAACAGCTCCCTTCTGCAGAGGTGGTGGAGCCCTTTACTGGCTGCAATGGCATGCCACTGGGCGCGGCTGCTGTGCTGTTGCGAGGGCGGCAGGATGGACCACACATCTGAGCCCCGTTTCTCCCAGGCCACCGGATGGTGACGCTGCATGTGTTGACGCAGGGCCGTGGGTTGCCAACGTTAGCTCCCTGGCCACGCTTCACTTTCTGCCTACAGATTCTACATATACCATTTTTCGGCTCCTCCGGTGTCTTAGCAAAGAACTGCCACACAGCCGAGTATCGGATTTTACCGCCAACGCTCCGCACTGAGTGACTACTGCTGCCGCTGCCTCGCTGGGCCCCTGTGCCGCTACTTTGTTGGACCTGCAAGCGGGTTTTTTACCCCGTGGCCGCTTGGCTCCCGACCTCACACTGCTGCTATCTGCTGACTCACGGCCCCACGACCACTTGCTGGCTGCGCTGCTGCCTGACGCGCAAGCTGACGCCCTCTTCTCCCGACGATGAGGAAGCCCTTGCCCCACCCGGCTCCCAAGTGCGGTTTGGCTACATTATCATCTATTTGTGTTTTTATCGTCAAATGCTGTCCTCATCACGGTCTTGGTATGCCCAAAGGCTGACCTCTCACAACATGACCTCCCATGCCACTCTCCACATCTATATTTTGCCGCCTACTAAAAAGACACAGGGGATATTGGCCCATTTCTTCGCTGCCCAAATAGCTGCTGACTGCCCTCCCCAAATTGTTCATCCTCGCTATATAGTGGCGCTGAGCCAGACCACATAGTAGATCTCTGACTGAGGGAACCGGATGGGACAGAGGCGGGTGAGGCAGGTGAGGGCCGCTGACCCGCTCCCGGGCCATTTCCAACTAAGGGTTGTGTCTGACGTTCCCCCCGACTCTTGGCTGGGGTTGTCAGATGTCATCTGGGAGGAAGAGGATGAGACCTAGTCAACCAATCAAGAACCCTTGGGTTCTGAACAAACACACGGCCGCTAGATGACAGCGGCAGTTGTGGCTCACCGAGTGACCCCTGCTGCGGGCGTCCCCTTGCTGTGCTGCAACCTGGGCCTGTTCCAGGAATGTTTGTGCCACTGCCACTCGCAGGTGCAGAGCCTGCGAATTCTCTGTCTGACATTACGTTTGTTCGAAAATGTACAGACACTGTTTTATGATGATATCTGTATATGATAAATATACACCCTGTTTTTGACTCCAAATGAACCCAGTAACAAGCTTGGGTAACCCTTGGATATAAATTGCGCTCCACAAATGGCCACTAAATGTAAAAGCACAAACAGGCTTAATTAACCTGCGGACATGAATTAGGCTACAGGAAAAAATGTATATATTTTGGCGTTGATAAAGACAGTTTATTTTTGTCAGCACACCAGCAAAACAACGCTTAATTAATCCCTGGATGTAAATTGCGCCAAAGAATTGAGCCGCACAATAATAGCTTTGTAGCGTGTTACAGTTGCGTGTTTTCTACGCCACACAAGGGATACAGTTGTAATTAATCTTTGCTTGTGAATTAGGTATAGGAAAAATTTATATTTTTTTGGCGTTTGAAAAGACGGTTTATTTTTTGTCAGCACACCAGCAAAACAACGCTTAATTAACCCTGGATGTAAATTGCGCCAAAGAATTGGGGCCCCACAAAATTGTAGCTTTGTAGCGTGTTACAATTGCGTGGTTTTTTTACGCCACACAACAAGAGTACAGTTGTAAAATTAACCCTTTTCTTGTGAATTAGGCTACAGGAAAAATGTATATATTTTGGCGTTGAAAAAGAGAGGTTTTTTGGGGTCAGCACACCAGCCAAAACAACGCTTAATTAACCCCTGGATGTAAATTGCACAATAATTGAGCAGCCAAAATGAAGTGGTATTTGTATTGTAAAAACGCTGTTTCTTTAAAAGATTTCAACAGGAACTGGCTTAGATCCCACTTGGATATTGAATTGTATATGCAGCTGCAGTGGACGCACATGGATTTCAGATCCAATACCCCAAAAAATTAGAAATTAGAACATTAAGGAAAATTCTCTGAGACAAGCTGAGACACCCACAGAAATCGCTATATAAAATCCCAAATTTTTCAGTAAGAGCTAATCAAACCGCGGCAGCACCTTCCCTGATGAGCACAGTGAGAGGAGTGTGAGCTCCCGGCGTCGCGCCCGGACTTATATAGTGCGGTGACGTCACAGAATCCCGCCCGGGCTCTGATTGGCTTCACCTCTGCACATGTCATGGGAGGCTATGCCCTTCTTCCTCCCAGAGTGCTTTGCCCCATGTAACGCCATGTGCTCGCAGCTATTTTATCAATCAAAAGTAGTGTTGAGCGATTGCGTTGGCTATCGAGATCGACCGATAGTCGATAGTCGGCCGCTATCGATAAGGTTTTTCGATAGTGAGCATCGATTTTGAGCGATTACCGTTAAAGTCTATGGGAGGTGAGCAACAACACCTTCTTATTACACCCAAACAAGGCTGGAGAAGCTGAAATTTAAAAATCCACAACAGTCAAATGGATACGTGCTACATCTTAGGCAACACACTTAGGTTATAAAAGTCACAGAAAAAAAAGTCACAGACCATTCACTATTTCCCCGTCTTGTACCACAGCATGAGCCTTAATCCTGTTCACCCACAAATTAAAAAGTGCCAGAAGGCAGTATGATTTGAACCATTTATGTTACTTGGGAATGGACATTGAATTCCTGTCCTGGAAGCAGCATGAGCCAAAACCTGCATAACCCCAGATTAAAAGTGCCGGAAAAAGGAGTTTTTTCAACCACCATTTTAGTTGAAACTGGACATTTTACTGTCCCTGTCCTGGGCCACAGTATGACCATTAAACCTGTCTGACCCCAGATTACAAAGTGCCAGAAAAAGGAGTCTTTCAACCCCATTTTAGTTGAACTGGACATTGACTAGAACTGTCTGTGCCACAGCATGACCCAGGGCCGAGTTACAGTGGGTGAGGTGAGAGCCCAGGCTGGCGCCCGTCATCTATTAACACGAGGTTAAAATGCCTGATGAAGCAGCAAACAAAAACTGTCGTGCTGAAGCAGAGTGGGGAAAGGGCGAAAGTGTGAGAAACCCCCAGCCTTCTCAGTACCAGTCAAGACCTGGGTAGCGCTTGCCCCTCCGTATGAGTGCAGACCAATTGAACTTCACTTGGAAATACTGGTGGTTAACGCTCTGTTACACCCAGGTTTCCCTTTTTCTTGGCATTTTTTTTCTCATTTTATCAACGTGCTGGGGAAATTGTTTTCTGTACTTTGTTCTCTGTCCTTTCTCCATACTCCATGTCCTCTGATAACCTAATTGGTCAAGTTTTTGTACCTCCCTTGTACAATTCAGGGGAATTTTTTACCAGCTTTTTGTACTGCAAAGTTTTTTTAGTGTTAAATTTCTAAAAAACACTTTTTTAAAATAGGAGGGAAATCCCCCATGTTTTTGTTTCTCTTTTTTTCATTGTTTTAAATGGGTGTCTAAAATACAGGGATTTTTTGCTTTTTAAAGATCTTGCAAAAAAAAAGCATTTTGCAATATGTGTCCATTATGTTTTGTATGTACACGGTATTTTTTGACCTTTCAATTCACCTGGGGAATATAAAATTTGCTTTTTAATTTTTAAAGTGGAGCTGCGTCAATGAAAAAATGCTGGGGGCAAAAGTCAAAAAACACGTAACGTTATTTTTTGGGTTTAAAATAAACGGTATTTTTGCCCTTTCAATTCACCTGTGTAAATATAGATTGCTTTTTTAAGATTTACGTGATCTGCGTCAATGAACAATGTGGGTGCGCAAAATAAAAAAAACCGTAATTGATGTTTTGTACGATACGGTATTTTTGGCAACAAACAACCTGTGCTGATACAAGTTGTGGTTTGTTTTTTTAATGCAAGGGGGGGGGGGGGGGGAAAATATATAACAGTCAAGGTGTAAGGGGTAAAAAATTTAAAAAATTTTTTGAAAAAACACCCCCAAAAATTCTAAAAATGATGTGTATCAATATAAGTTCAGGCTGCCAATTTTCCCGGGAAAATATTTCAATAACAAATTTTAAATAATAAAGTATTCCCTACAATGTTACACAAGTTTTTGGTGAATTTACCATGTTCTTTATAGTTGAGCTTGTCTGTGTTCGCCCCGCTCCAACCGCCGTGAATTTTACAGCAGTGGTGCTTTAAAATTTTAGCAAACTACATAAAATCTTCAAATTCAAATTAAAAAATTGGGGAAGGATCAAGCAAATAGAGAGGTTTTCTGTCAGAAATAAAATTTTTTTCGCTGGCTGTTTGGCCACAGGAGAGCGCAGGCCCTATCCCTATGAGACGTGAGAGACATGAGGCTGAAACAGGAAACGTGTTCTATGTTTAAAAAGGGGGGTTGTGATTTTTTTAGCCAATCGCAACCCTTTTCCTCCCGTCATGACGTCCACACACTCTACCCCGCTTTTCTGTAATCTCATTTTTGGCCCCCAAAAAATTTCAGGAACGCGAAAAAGGCGCGATCTTAAAAGATGATGCTCAGATTTTAACCTTTAATTATCCATGTCTGGAAATTTCGATCACCATAAAAACCTTTTCCCATTTAACTTTTTCGATAAAAAAACGCTCAACATAACAAAAGCCACTTCTTTTTCCCGAAATACCCAACTTCGACTTCGTTCCCAACCCAAGTTTTCCTGAAATCTAAAGATTTTCCCTTTGTTGAATGATTCGCCCATCTTAAAATTTTTACCTCAGAAAGCACTAAACCCCTTTTTGAACTTTGTTTTGAATTCACCTATTTCCCCTGGCAAAAGTTCCACAGTCTCATGCCTTTTAAAAGTAAAGAATCCCCTTTTTTGTTTATGTAAAACTTTTTATTTCCCCAAATGTAGGGATTTCCCCCGTTTGGATACGTCCCGGGTATAAATAAAATTTGAGAGATTTTATATTGACCTTTAAAAAGGGGTTTTTTGTTCAAAGATCATTTCAGATTTTGGGGACAGTAAAAAAAGCATTTTTGAAATTTGGGTTTTGCATTACCTCAGTACTTGTTTAGCGATAGAGTTTTACTGAAAATCTGTGTTCTATTTCGTGTTGTGGTCGGACATGCCCCCCGGATGTTTCCACCCCCCTAGACACACCCCTGCACTGTGATTGGCTGGCTGACATTTCATTCAGCCCGTTGGGATACGCCCTAGACAGGAAATGCCACGGCCACGCCCTGTGCTGTGATTGGCTGCCTGCACACTCTGTGTTTACTCCCTTGAGTTGTTAAAAACGATAGTGAAAAACCAAGGTCTGCTGGCTCATATACATCTCCCAGCTCTAGGTGAATAATCTGGGCAATTACTGCTGTTTTAAAGGGCTTTTGCCAAGAGGTTGATTAACCTCCTCACAGGTCCAGTCTTTAAGCTGTACTTTGAAAAGAGGGCGTTCTGTTCCTCAGATCTAATACAAGCCCCGCCTCCTTATGACATCATCATCTGTAGTGTATGATACAAGGATTCAACACAGTTTGTACAAGTGTTTTTGTTTGTGTAATGCTTAGCTGATCGCTCTGCAGAGAGAGGTTAGGAGTTCAAGCCCCCTCAGTTTTTTTTTTTTTTTTTCTTTTACAAATTGTACATATATAAAGATATTTAAAAATATATTTGTAGACATCTATAATTTTATTTATACACACATACAAGCTCCCTATTTTGTGTCCCTCCTCACAGTCACACCAAGCACTGCCAAAATTTGTGATACAATGAATATACTCTGGGGGATGAGACATGATATAGGGGGAGCTATGGTATATATATATTATAAAAGAATGGACATATTTTTAGGTCTCTCTACATATGCGTAGAATTTAGGGGGGGGGAATACTCTGTGAAGGACTAGAACTCCAAACCCCTTCCTTGGAAAGCCAAAGCTTTACCACTACACTACCAGCCCAAGTTAGTTACAGGTTGAGCAGGGTCTTCTCTCAAAGCTGGTTGCTTCTTCCCCACATGTCACTGACAGCAAGCAGGGATCTTTACTTGAAGCTGACATTTGTCCTTGTAGTTGATCTCTGCCTGTTGTCAGTACAATTTGGGTAAACACCACTAGAACAGAAGTAAAAGCTGATGGCTTTCAGTGTAATTTGTGTGTAAACTAAGAGATATAACAGGTGCTTGTTGGAGCTTGTGGAGCCTGAATGCTGCAGACATAAGCATTTAGGAGGCTACAGAGCTGTTATATCCAGACAACCTTCTGCATCCCCTGCTTCATACAAAATTATGATGTCACAGTTCTTCAGTGAGGGGAGACACACCTCCTGGGAGGAGCGACACGCCCCTGGATTTCAAACTCAATCTGAGAGAATTAGCTGAAGAGCCCGAACAGTTCAAACGATAAAACTTCTTTAATACATTTAAACATATTTATTATGTCCCCCCGAAGCCATCTTTTCTCTAAACTAAATATGGTGCTAAAACTTAATAAACACCCCTAAAAAGAAGCCATATTGTAAACTACATCCATTAAGGAATAAATCCAGGGTGTAGTTAATATATCAACCTGACAGGTGTTTCACAATTTTTTTTAGCGTTAGGCTGTGAAAATGAATAAAAAAAAAATTTCCAAGAAAGTGCAATTTTAGCTGAAAATGTTACATTTTTTACAAGGAATCCTGGAAAAAAGCACCACAAATTTTTTTATGCAATTTCTTCCAAGTTCAGTAATTCCCTATAAATCGGTGTAAATTGCAGATTGGGTGCATGGCAGGGAATATAAGGGAAGGAGTGCTATTTGGCTTTGGAACACAGATTTATGTGGGTGCCATGTCTCATTTGCAAAGCCCTGAAAGTACCAGAACAGGTGAAACCTTCCAGGAGTCACCCCATTTTGGATTCAGCCAAGCTTATGGATCTCATCGAGGGGTCTATTGTGCATTTTGGACAAACAGGTGTTCCATATTTTTTTTAGCATTGGGCCATGAAAACAAAACAAAATACAGCAATCCTGGTATTGTTTTTAATTTTTATTTTTAACAGTGGTCACCGTGTGATATAAATGACATCCTATCTTTACTCAGCAGGTTGATACAATTACAGCGTTACCTAATTTGTATTTGTTTTATGTTTTACTGCTTTTGTAGGGGCTTGTTTTTTCGTGAGATGAGTTGACATTTTTATTGGTATTTTATTAGTATGTTTATGTTTAGGGCGCCTTCACACAGTGCAGTTTTAGCGCAGTTTTAACTGCGCTCCAATTAAACTACCTTTATTACCAGCAAGCTTTTTAAGTTCTCTAAACTATTTGGAAAGTGAGGAATCAATTAGTGTTTTTGTAATCCACAATACTTCAGACACAGTAATTGATTACTTACTTGAAACACCTTTCTGAACAATTTATAGAACTGAAAAAAGCTTACTGGTATTAAAGGCAGTTTAATTGGAGCGCAGTTAATACTGCACCAAAACTGCGCTGTGTGAACATGCCCTTACTGCTTTTACATGATCAAAACACTTTTATTCAAAAAGGAAAATACATTTTTCCATTGCCATGGTCTGAGAGCCATAACTTTTTTTTCTGTGTAAGGAGATGTGAAGGGTTTTGTTTTTTGTTGAATGACTTGACATTTTCATTGGTATAATTTTTAGGAGGACACAAGTTTTTGATAGTTTTTAAATCCATGTTTTGGAAGGCAGGGTGAAGAATATACTGCAATCTTAGTAATGTTTTTTTCATTTTATTTTTTATAGGGCTTACCGTACCGTATACATGGCAAGTTATTTTTACTCCCTGGATCGAGACGATTATGGCAATACCTAAGTTATATCGTTTTTTATGTTGAAGTGCCTTTTAAAAAAAAAAATGTTTTTACTGTGTAAAACAATATTAATGCATTGTTTTAATTTGCACCTCTTTGGTGTATATATATGTATTTTTGAACGCTTTTTATTCCATTCTATGTGCTGCAGGATGAACAGAAATCAAATTTTATAATTGTTTTTTTTGTTTGTGCTGTTCACCATGTGGGTTAAATAACATGACAGGGTAGGTCGTTATGCAAGCCGTGATACCGAATATGATTACTTTATTTTTTTATCTTTTTTTGGGTGATTGCTATTTGTAAAGGGGAAAAGGGTGGTTTACTTGTTGTCATTTTACTGTTTGTGTTTTAATTTTTTTTTACTTTTTTACCTTTTTTTCAATTTTCTCAATAGGAGATTTGTATCAGTGATTCTCAGATAACTGATACAATAGAGATCAATATAGAGCAGAACTGCTCTTTACTGGTCTCTATGGCAACTGTCACTCACCATGCCTGGCAATGCCCACAATGCATAGCGGGGCTTGGTGACTTCATAGATAGCCTTTAGTTAAGCATCTGGGCTGTCAGGTACAAACACAGTGGTGCTGCTGATACGACTGAAGGCGCTCCCACTTTCTTTCTGTGCCTTAGCTGCAGCAATTGTGATAGATTGCGACAGCTAAGTGTTAATCACCCGCGGCGTGATGTGGCATGAGGCCAGTGGTAATATACCGCTGGTCCCATCTAGCAATAATACGGGGCCCGCTTGTGAGCCTGGTTGTTCTGCAGGACATACTTTTATGTCCTCTTGCAGAAAGGCACTTCCCGCTAGAACGTGCCGTTACGTCCAATGTCAGGATGGTTAATGGCCAACATTAACTTACCAGTGCAGCTACCAAAATCAGACATTAAATTATGTATTATAAAATTAATAATATTTTACTTCTGCTATAATCCTTTAAAGAGTTTTCATATGTAAACTGCTAAATGTATAAGGGATGTATTCATTAGCACCAGAACTAGAATTCATAAGACCCAAACAACAAAATGAGATGGGCCTCCTTCAGCTAATGAGATGAAACAAAGAGCAGAATAATTAATATTTTTTAAGGCATGTATAGCAGCTGTGTATACCAAAGGAACCATGTAATAGAGGAATGTAGCATAAAGCCCGCAACTCATTACTTCTAGAAAAAGGGACAAAGTTCTTGCACCTGAGTAGACTTCTCATTCTCTGACCCCATAACAACTAAAATAACTGCTTTGGTTATATGCAGTTATTCCCGTTATCAGCATGGTTTATCTCTAGTGAGAAATGTGACACTGCAACAGAACTAAGCTAGTTATAGATTTCTTTACACATTTAAAAGTCCACTTTGTTTGGTCCATTACTGTAAAATAAAAGAGATTTGTGTGATCTTAGTTAAAGGGAACCTGTCACATAGATTATGCCCCCTTGCCGAGGAGAGCACAAGCTAGTGACATACCTGCTATTCCCAGCACTATGTCTCTTATTCTGTAAGATGCTGTAGTTTTAGAGCATTTAATGCTCAAATCTCATTCATGAGCAGGTGTTAGCCTCACCCACCAAAAGCTAGCCCCACCCACTGACAGTTATTCACGTTTCTACCTATGCAAAGTAATAGGTTTATCAGTTGAAGTGGGCAGGGCTAACCTCAGATGGGCAGGGTATAAAAAAATGACTCTTTATATGACTATTCTTTCTGAAAACTGCCGATTTGAGCACTAAATACTCAAAAACTACAGCATCTTACAGAATAAGGGACACAGTGCTGGAAACAGCATGTCTGACACTAGCTTGTGCTGTCCTTAGCAAGGGAGCAAAAATTATGTGGCAAGTTCTTTTTAAATAAAACTGGTCTAAATTTTGTTAATGTCTTTTCTTTAACCAAAACTGCATTCGCAATGTTTCTGGCTTCTTTTCTGGTATAGTTCCTTACCTCCCAGCAGCACCTATTGGTTCAGTTCCTATATAGACCATATTTGGCATATATATATATTATATATAATATTATATATATTATATATATTATATTATATAAATATATATATATATATATATATATAAATATTTATATATTTTATTTAATCAAGTTTGTGCATTAGTCTTTACTTTTAATTAAGATGAATATATATAAGGTTGTTATTTCCATCTATATGATTCAAACACATCACAGCTTGGAAAAAAGAAGCTCTTGCAATGGTGGCAGCTGCACACACACCTGGTTACACTGGGCAACTACCTGGCTACAGGAGGGATATAACTACCTGGCTAAAGGGATCTATATTTAACTTATTGGAGAGGCCTATATAACTACCTATCTACTTAATAGCGGACCGAGATACCTACCATTTGGGGGACCTGCAAGTTTACCTTCCTAATGGGATGCTATACACCTACCTAATTGAGGATTGCTTACCTAGTTTGGAGGTGTACCTACATACTGTCTCAGGGAATTTAACTACTTTGAGGCGCTATAGATGGGGAATTTGTATAGAGATAGGAATTGGTAGAGAAGTGCTGATAAAGTGAGAATTCTAAGATGTTTGCTTTGTAAATTCTACAGAAGACATCATGGCAGTATGGGCCGGATGAAGAAAAAAAAAAAAAGGAAAGAGAACAACTCTTCAGAGACATCTCCTGTAAGTCCCTAAATGTAACTTTACTGTAATCAATTATGTCTGTAGAGCCTGTGTACAACTGGTATCCATCTCTTTGTGGTCACTGTATGCCGGTAATATTGGTTGTAGTAAAATGGTTTATATTCCGTAATGATATGTTGTATTATTCAGCCGCTATGTGGTGGTGATATGTGTTCATGTTGTTGTGGCATTTTTCAGTTACTATGTGGTGGTGACATGAGGTTATTGTGTGGTGGTATTATTCATTCACTATGTGGTGGTGATATGTGATCATGGTGTTGTGGTATTATTCAGTCACTATGTGATGATGTTATGTGGTCAAGGTGTGGCGGTATTATTGAGTCACTATGTGATGGTGATATGTGGTCATGGTGTGATGGTATTATTCAGTCATTATGTAGTGGTGATATGTGGTCATGATGTTGTGGTAATATTCAGTCACTATGTGGTGGTGATATGTGGTCAATGTGTGGTGGTATTATACAATTAATATGTGGTGGTGATAAGTGGTCATAGTGTGAAGAATTATTCGGTCACTGTGGTGGTGATATGTGGTCATGGTGTGGTGGTATTATTCAGTCACTACCCTGTTTCCCCGAAAATAAGACACCCCTGAAAATAAGACATTTTTAGTTATGCAATTCAGAGTTTGGCTGCTTATGCTGATGCTTGTGATGAAATCACTACAGTATATTAATACATGTTGATGTTTTGTTCAACAATAAATGTGAATCATTGTTTATAGAAAAAAAAAACATCCCCTAAAAATAAGTTTTAGCTCTTCTTTAGGAGCAAAAATTAATATAAGACACTGTCTTATTTTCGGGGAAACAGGGTATGTAGTGGTGATATGTGGTGTTATTATTTAGTCACTATGTACTGGTGATATGTGGTTATGGTGAGGTGGTATTCAGTCACTATTTGGTGGTGATATGTGGCCACGGTGTAGCAGTATTATTCATTTAATATGTGCTGTTGATATGTGGTCTTAGTAGTAAATTGGTACTATTATGGGATTCTGATTTTTTAGCAGTGTTATTTGGTAACTGTATAACTATTATTTAGTAGTTTTGTAGGTAGCTTTTTTGTATATTTTGGCTTTGGTTGATAGTGATGCACTGTGTTGCATCGTGGCGCATTATGTTAAGGAGGGAGAGAAATTTCTTAACCCCCACCCTAAGTGTAATTTAGGACATATTTTTAGTATGTGTGTGTATATTAAAGTCCAATAACCTTCATCTGTTAAATATGCACCCACACATCAGTCATAGACTTAGAAAACATTTATCTTCACAAGCTATCATGTAAAAAACGCATCTTCTCATAATAAATAATGTATGTAGAGCATGCTTACATTCAATAGGTAAATTGTCATGATCATGCCTGACGGAACCTCAGCTTTGGGCTCTGCTCGCAGGCCACAGCCGTTGCGACGGAAACCCTGGTTTCTTGCATGATGTTTTGAATTGTATTCACTAGTGTGAACTGTGTTCTCCTCACTGTTTTGCTTGATTGATTCCTGGCCAACCCTGGCCAGGAATCCTCCAGCACTCTTTGAGTTAATGAGTTTCTCCTTTTGATGGACAACCTTCTGTTCCTATCCGGTCTTGTGTTTCTTTCCACCTATGGCTTCATTCTGCCTTCCTTGGTTCCCTATTTATAGGTTCATTTCACTTCCATCTTTGCCTGCTATAGAGGTCTTTTGCTTATAGCTAGCCCCTCCTTGGCATTTGCCTTTTCTGTATTTGACCCCGCTGTTCTCCTGACTATTTTCTGTTTCCTAGTGATTTTGTGCTGCTGTGCCCGACCGGTATTGACCTTTCGCTTTGGACCCCTGTTATCCTCTTTTGTCTCACGTCTCTGTACTGTGCTGCCCGTACTGTTGCCGACTTTGGACCGCCCCCGGTTACCCTCTTTGTCGCACGTCTCTATACTTCGCTGCCCGTACTATTGCTGACTTTGGACCGCCCAACTACGCTTATTGTTCTGTGTCTGTTTGTCCTGTCTGTGTCGCACCTATATCAGTGCAGCTATCAGTCTTCCGGTTGGGGCCGGCCTATTAAGGAGTCGGGTTCCCAAAAAGGCAGGGACAGGGGCTGGGATCAGAGTCAGGGCCCACTTGTCTGTGTCTGTGAGTGTGTCCCTGACCGGTCCCTGACATAAATACCTTACAATTTCATCCCCTGATAGGGTAGTAGAAGAGTCGCACGGACAACCAGCTGCCGCACTAATGCTGCGACGTTTAGAGGATCTCCGTCCTCTTTGTCAAGCACAAGCATACCTATTTCCGCTTCCTTTTTATACCAGAGGTATTTTAATCCTTCCCTAACTACATAGAAATAACATGAAAATATGTCTAACTTTAAAAAATGTAGATATTTACAAAAACACTTTAAAATTCACCTCCTCATTGAGACCCATTGGATATTTTGAGTCCATAGTAATTTTCCAGAACAGCTCTCTTCTCAATAGCCCTCGCTTAATCTCCTGATCATTATTACCACTCACTTTTTCTAATACATACCATTTCATTTCTGTTACATTGTGTCCAAACTCGCAATAGTGTCTCGCCACAGAGCTCTCTCCAAACTTTTCTTTAGAGTTAGTATCCTTTTCTTCCTGTTCCTCTCTAGCTCGTATCTCACATTTTTGTTTGTATGTCTTAATGGCAGATCTATGTTCATTTAAACGAAGCTTGACCATCCTACTAGTTTGACCAACGTAAACACTCCCACAAGGGCACTTTAACAAGTATACTACATTGCTAGACTCACACGTATAAAACCCTTTGAACCGTATAGAATGGCCTTTAGTTGGATGGTTGACATTAGGACTTTTGATAATTGAGTTACAATGCTGACACCCCCAGAATGGAAATGTACCTTTTTTCTGGGTTTTAAACACTGTTTGTCTTGTAGATTTTTCTACCTTTAAATCTGATATTAACTCCTCTCCTAATGTTTTTCCACGACAAAAAATAAATCTAGGTATTTGTGTAAATAAGGGGCCAAGTTTATCATCACTCTGCAGAATCTTCCAATGTTTTATAATAGTTTTTTTTAATTAATTGAGAGTGCTGATCATATTTAGTTCTAAACTGAACTCTATCCTCCTTTCTCTGCTTTTAAAATTTCGGTTTCAAAAGATCCTCCCTATTTAAACCAAATACCTCTCTACCTACTCTTTCTACTTCAAACTAATCATACCCTCTCTCTGTAAACTTAGACACCAAGTTCCTCATAGCGCATAAGTACAACTCATCAGAGGAACATATGCGGCGTGCACGAATGAACTGACCACGTGGTATACCTTTAAAGGGCTGTGGAGCATGGAAGCTTGCTCTGTGTAGTACATTATTACGATCCACCTGTTTGGCATACAAACAAGTCTCCAAAGTATTACCTTTCTTATGAATTTCTACATCCAAATATCTTATCCTTTCCTGATTCTTTTCCATGGTAAATTGTATCAGTGGCACTTGTTGATTCAGATACTGGGAGAATTCCTCCAAAATCTCCTGTGGACCATTCCAAAATAGAACAATATCTTCCACATACCTCATCCAATCGACTATGTGGCATCTAAATTTAGAATTGAACACATATTGTTTTTCATAATTAATCATATACAAATTGGCAAAACTTGGAGCGACAGGAGACCCCATCTATTAAAGTCTACATATGGGCATGTTGGCATATACATATTGTAGAGAATTAGTGTCAGAATCAGGTAGCAGCCCGGACTTAGACAGAGACATCAACACTGCAGCTAAAGTCCAAGTCCAGGCAAAATCTAGTTTTATTTAAACGACAACATTTTAAACTAAGGCAAAAGACAATCCCAGTCCTTATATCCTTAGTGACCACCCTTTTCAACATGCGCGTTAGTGACTTGTTGAATCTCTCACAAGACCTCTTTTTTAGGGGTGACATACAGATTAAAAAGATGTTGATATTAAATAATTTAAAAAAATAATGATTTTGACAAAAAGGGACCCCTTGATTGATAAGATTGTGTTGACGATTTTTATCGACAAAGTTGAAATGGCACGTTTTTATGTTGCAAAATTTTTGATCAGCGATAATTTGGGTTTTAAAATCTGTCCCAATTTTTTAAGATCCCCCATTTTCGGGCCCTTCCTGTCATTTTGGCGGCCCAGAAAATCGCTTCAGAATAGAGCGGGGTGAGTTTGTGTGTGCAACGTCATGACGGGTGTGTATGGTTGCGATTGGCTGGAAAAATCACTGACCTCGTTTTACATAGAACAGCGTTTTTTCACCTCATGTCTCTCAGGTCTCAGAGAGAAGACGTTGCTCTGTTGGCCCAAACACTCCGCGAAATTATTCTATTTCTTCACAAAAAACCTCTACTATTAGCGGGGTTTTCAATTTTGTTTATTTTAAGGAGTTTTTGCATTAAAATTTTAAAAGCAATTTTAAAGTCACCACAGGGGGGCCCCCGGGGGAAAGGCCAAAAAATACTGGATTTAAAAATACCCCCAGGGAAATTAGTGTTTTTTTAAAAATTTTCCATTTTAAATATTTTTTATTGGGCAGCTGAAAATTAATTTGGATCACATTTTTTAGAAACCCCGGGTTTTTTTAGGTGCAAAAAATACTTTATTATAGAAACATTCAGATAGGTGTTTTTTTAATTTTGCCCCTTCCCCTTTGTTATTTCCCCCTTGCCTTAATTTGAATCCCGAATTTTAAGGGGCACCACAGGTGAATTGAAAGGTGCCAAAAATGACCTTGTATTATCCGAATACATTTAGATACGTGTTTTTAAACTTTGGCGCAGGCCAGCTTTGTTGATAGATCTACTTTGCAGTTAAATTTGAATCCAGCAATTTTGTAGTCCACAACAGGTGAATTGAGAGGTACATAAAATTACCTTTTATTATTACGAATACATTACAGATAGTGTTTTTTGACTTTGGCGCACTACAGCTCTTTGTTCATTGAGGCACCGTGCATCTTAATGTGATTACAGCAATTTTGTAGTCATCACATGTGAATTGAAAAGGTGCCAAAAATTACCTTGTATTATCACGAATACATTTAGATACGGTTGTTTTTCACTTTGGCGCAGGCCAGCTTTGTTGATTGATCTACTTATGCAGTTAAATTTGAATACGGGGCAATTTTGTTTTGATTTGATGGGGGATTTGAGAATAGCTGTGATTTCAAATCTTTTAATAAGAGACTTTCCAAAACTCTTTCCATATCTTCTAAATTTTTTTATTTCTGAACATTGGAGCGAATTCAGGTGGTAAGCGAGGGGGATAGGACATGGAGGTAGAGGTACGATGAGAAGGTGACTCCTTCCCAGTGCTGGGGCAGCAACACGCATGCCAGTGGATCGTGAATCTCAGGGCCCTGAGAATTCTCAGTAACCCGAAAAGCGTCGCCATATCTGTCCTTCAGTGGTTATGCAACCTGCATCCAGCAGTCTTACCTCCTCGTCCTCCCAGTCACGCGCCACAAATGTCGTCATCAGCATCACCAGCATCCGTCCAACATGAAGAAGCCCAAATGTCAACTCTGTGTAACCCACCACCGTGGATAATCCATTTTCTGAAGACCTCTTTGATGACAATATGAGGTTGGAGTAGAAGGCATGTTAAAGGAATAATAGAGCCCAATGGAGGATGATTTTCTCTCTCGGACGCCCAGTTATGATGCCCAATCAGAGGTGAGAGAAGGAAAGCGGTCAATCGGCAAAAATCCCGGGGGTCGGCAACGCCTTGCAGTCTCCTTCTTGTTGGTCCTCCTGGATGTCAGAATCGTTCAGGACGACTCCATGTCAACTGAGTTGATGATGCTCGATGAACGACATTGCGGGATTCCAACAGTGGTCTTTCAGCAGAAATTTGCTTGAGAGCGCGCTTCATCACTGGGACGAGAGGGAGACGATGGGTTGTGTCAGTACGGGTTCCGCCTCATAAAGGGAGAGGGCGCGGTCGCAGAAGGTCAACAACTGATACTGATTCGCTAGTCGGTTCCAGCGCAAACCCGCATCCTCGCTTATCGCCGTCAAAAAGGTCCAGGACCTCTCAAGTCATGGGCCTTCTTTGGACCAGAGCCTCTGATTCACCAGCGATGTCATATGCGCTTATGCCGTAACTGCATATGTAGAGGCAAGAACCCTTAGATGGTTAAACCACCACCAAAATGTACTAGTCACAGCAGCGAAGATGAGCTGTAAATGGAGCAATCTCACTTGGCCAAAAAAGGCCAGCCTGTTGCCGGGCCTCAACAACTGTCACACCTCTGTCTCCTACTCCGCCACCACCAAGCGTTCCTCAGCTGCCCATGTCTCTCTGAGTCATGTATCAAGGGATCAGCCTCCGCTTCAGCCTCCACGTCGCCCGAGTACCACCAGCACTCCAGAGACCCATCCTACCTCCTTCTCCTTCCACCAGTTTGACCGACCGGGCACGCACATAAAGCTGCCAGTCTAGAAGCCAGACTTCTGTCTTCAGGTTTGGGAGCAGAAGAAACACTTTAACCAAAACCCTCCAAAGCCAAAGCCTGAATGTCGGCATTGCCAGCTTTTGGCCTTGGAAATGTTGCCTTTCCGTCTTGGTGGACCAACAGATGGGTTCAGCCACATCATGGCCCTTGCCTGCCCCCAATACCAGATGCTGAGCAGGCATTCTTTGCAGAAAAGCCGTCCCTGCCTGGCAAACCACGTGTCATCTAAAATTTCAAGCGCGTTGTACTGCATATGTTGGGCACGCGCGAAAAAGTCCATCTGACCCTCGACACATGGACTAGTTAAGCACAGCCAAGGACCGCGTATCTCTGTGACAGCTCACTGGGTGAGCTGGATGGATGTCTCTGGGGTGACGGTGGATTCTGGCTTGGCGCACGCTCTTTCATGAACCGCAGGGATGGTGCTCGGGTTCTTTCCACCAAGGTCCTTCTGGTGGCATCACGTGCCAGAGAAACCAGGCGTGTTGAGGAAGTTAATCTGTCTTGGAGACAGTCCAAACACAGGTCAGGAGCTGTGGACGGCTCTCCGCAAGCGAGACCGAGCGCTGGTGGTGCAAGAACCTTGTGCCAGGCAGGGTGGTGTGCGATTAATGGGCGAAATCTGCTGGCCGCCCCTTAAGATCTGGTAGACTGGATCAATCACCTTGCCTGGCACATGTCCATGAACTTGTCCTTCCAGAAATTAGCTATAAGAGCTACCTGGGTCATGGACTGCCTGCTGGAGGGAGGCTCGAAGTCTAGTTGCACTTTCCACCGTTCGCCACCCTGCTTCATCCACGCCTGGCCTGCGTGTTTGCAGGTCAGCTCGGCCTCCCCGTCAACCGTCTCATGTTGGAGTGGCAACACCGCTGGAATTCCGCCTCACTATGCTCAGCGATTGTGGCAGCAGGCAATGCCATTACGCAGTACGAGTGACACATCGCCTGACAAGCAGCGGTGCGGACATCGGGGTGTTGAGCCACCCGAGAGTAGGACGGCAGGTGAAGAGCTCTGCTCCTCTTGCTGCGTTTTGATAGAAGCCACACCAAATGGGTCAGTGCGGACATTGCCCTTGGCTGCATTGAGCATTGTGGTGGATCTTAGGTTCTGGAACGATCTTGGATACTCTGAAACTAACAGGTCCCGCGCAGCGACGGAGGAGGAGACGGAGACCAGATTGCGGAAACGGAGCCTTTCTCTCCGTCAAATCACCAAGGCCCGACAGTTTACAATTTCATCGGTCTTCATTAGGCAGTGGTTCGGGGTCCAGAGCTAATGCAAGGTGGCGCATCAGCTATCAGGGTGCATCATCTCAGGTAAGTCAGGGCTGTGTTGAAGCTGTGCCGGAGGCAGCGGAGGAGGAGGAGGAGGAGGTATTCCTAGACACCGACGTTACCGACGTCCCTGCCTTGGAAAGAGGTTGGCGCGAATTTGAGGCGGAGGAGGAAGATGAGGAAGATCAGTTTGCTAGTGCCCCTCAACTCAGAGGCTTGGGAAATCAAGGCTCCATCTCTCACATGAGTGCTTGGATGCTCCATTTCCTCCAACATGATCCTCGCATTAAGGCCATCAAAATGAACAACAGTTAGTGGGTGGCCACCCTCCTGGATCCCCGGTACAAAACAAAACTCAGCACTTTCCTTCCACCCACCCAAATAGAGAGTAAAATGCAGGAAATGGAGACCTTGCTGATGATCAAACTGGAGACATCGGTAGCGTCTGCGTCACGTTCCCCAAATGTCACGGTGGAACAATCAGCGACGTGACAGCAGTAGAGTGCAAGTAGGCGTAGCGGCAGCAGCAGGCAAGGTGGCAGAAGCCTAATGGGTGACCTCTGGCAATCTTTGTTTACCACCTCACCAACGCATGCAATGCAGGGCACACATCCAACACCCAGAGACCAGCTTAAGATCATGGTGCACCGACTATACTGCGTCTCAACACCGATGTTTTTGTATGTGTTCCGGACCCAATAGACTTCTGGGTATCCAAAATGGAACGAATGGCCCGAGCTGGCTCGTCACGCCATAGAGGTGTTGTCCTGCCCAGCAGCCAGCGTCATATCTGAGCGGACCTTCAGCACAGCTGGAGGAATCATTACAGACAAACGCATCCGGCTTTCCACAGATAATGTGGATCGTTTGACTTTCATCAAGATGAATCAGGCATGGATCTCTGATGATGTTGTGGCACCAATTGCCGAGGTCACCACTTAGTTGCCGGTCTACTTCACATTCCTCTTCAAACAGAAATGGTCCTCTTGAAAACATTTTTTAAAAAACGATCATTTCTTACTGCAATTTTTATTCTCTTTTCCCAACAGTTCATTTTGCTGGTTTTGCTGTGAGGAGACTGTAAAAGACAGCAAGGTTTCATGACAACACCGTATTTCATTTACTCACTTTATCTTTAGAAGTTTTCGCATTGTCAACGGTTTTGAGGTCATGTTGCTGTGAGATACAGCTATAATTATGGTCCTTTGGAACAGAAATGGCTTCTAAGTGGCATTTCTCCCTCACAATTTTTAACAGTGGCTGAGAAGTCCTTTTTATCATTTTACGGGTCATGCTGCTTTGAAACGCAGCAATACTACAGGTCCTATTATAAAAAAATGTTGTTTCTAACAGACAATTGTTCTTCACAATTGTCAAGAGTGGCTCAAGGCTGATGGTGCTGTCAGAAACAGGAATAGGTAGGACACTGTTAATGGACACATATTGCAAAATGACTTGTTTTTGCAAGATCTTTAACATAGCTATCAATCCCTGTATTGAGACAACCCATTTAATACAATTAAAAAAAGAGAAACAAAGACATGCTGGGATTCCATCCTATTTTAAAAATGTGTTTTCTAGAATTAAACTACTAAAAAAACTTGCATGTACAAAATAGCTGGTAAAAAAATTCCTCTGAATTGTACAAGGGAGGTACAGGAAAACTTGACCAGATGTAGGTTATTCAGAGGACATGGAGTATGGAGCACGGACAGAGAACAAAGTACAGAGCCAATTTCCTCCAGCACGTTGAGTAAAATAAGAAAAAAGAATGCCAAGAAAAAGGGGGGGGAACAGGAGCTTTAAAACCCCACAATATTTCCAATGAAGCTCAATTGGTCCGCACCATACGGGGGGGGCCAAGCCTCCCCAGGACGGGGGGAAATATGTCCAGTAAACTAAAATGGGGGTTGAAAGCCCTTTTCCCGCACTTTTGAATTTGGGGGGTCAAAAGGTTTTAAATTGGTCATTCTGCGGGAAGGACAGAATAGTCAATGTCCATAAACTAAAAGGGTTTAAAAGACTCCTTTTAAAAGGCACTTTTGAATCTGGGGGGTCAGCAGTTTGGGGCCATGAGCGTTCTGGGAAGGGGATATTCAATGTCAAGTTCAAGTAAAATGAGGTTCAAAAAAAACTCCCTTCGGGCATTTTTAATTTGGGGTATGCAGATTAAGGGGTCATGCTGTGGTTAGAGTTGGGCGAATACCCGAAAATTCGTTTTCGTTCACTTCGCCAAAATTTTCTGGGCAAAAATAAATTCGTTCCAAATTACTTCGGCACGAACACGTAAAAAAACAGTTTTTCCCGGCTGCACAGAGCCTGCGGCTGCGTAGAACGTTGTGCCATGTTAAAATAGCTGGGACTTGGTTTGGTCTTATACAATTTGTGTTTTATTTTAAACCACATGTGCCGCCTCTTGAATGCTTACTTTTAAAATTCCCTGGGATTAAGGGGGAAAAAACTGACCAAAAAATGAAGTGGGAAGTTCCCTGATAAAGGCATCCAGAGAAATGAAAAAAAACAAGCGAGGCTCAGGTGGAACATTAGGACAGAGTGTGGAGGGAGGGCGCTAGCCACAGCAGCAGAGTCAACAGGGGCACAATGACATTCTGGGGGGGGCAAAACATGAATGGGCACAAGGGGCACAATGACACGGTGTGGGTCAGGGCAGCACCACACAGCAGCTTGGGGTTTCAGACAGTGGCACAATGACACAGTTGAGGTCACAGCACACCCACAGAGCGAAAGAGGTCAACAGTGGCACAATGACACAGTGGTAGGTATGGCAGCAGCCACACAGCGCAGAGTCAACAGTGGCACATGACAGGTGTTAGGTCAGGCAGCGCCACAGACAGTTTGGGGTCAGACAGTGGCACAATCCACTTTTGAAGGGGGCAAAAACGGGGAGAGGCCACAGAGGGGCAATGACACATTTGTAGGTACAGGCGGGCCCCGCAGCAGCATGAGGTCAGACAGTGGCAAAAATGACACATGTGTAGGTCCGGCAGCCCACAGCAGCGCAGGGGTCGACAGTGGCACAATGACCTGTGATTCACGGAGCAAGCAGAGGTCAGCAGTGGCACAATGACTTTTGGAGGTGCAAAAAACGGGAGTAGGACAGGGGGGACAATTAAAAAAGTGTTGGGGTCACGGCAACACCCACACCCAAAGCAGAGGTCAACAGTGGACATGACACATTTGTAGTCAGGCAGCAGCCACGCACGCTGGGGGTCAGACAGGGGCAAAATGACACAGTGGTAGGTCCGGAGCACGATGAGGTAGGCATGGCACAATGACTTCGGAGGTGGAAAAAGGGGGTGGGGCCCAAGTGGGACAATGACCAGTGTGTGTCCGGCAGTAGCCCAGGGCAGATGGGGTCAGCAGGGGCAAAAGACACGGTGTGGGTAACGCAGCACCCACAGCGCGCTGAGTCAGCAGTGGCACAATCACTTTCCGGAGGTGGAAAAAAACGGAGGGCCAAGAGTGGCAAGACACAGTGTGTGGTCACGGCACAGCCCAACAGCAGCAGAGGTAACAGTGGCACAATGACACAGTGTTTAGGTCACGCAGCAGCAGAATAGGTCAGGCAGTGGCAAATGACATTTGGAGGTGGAAAAAAACAGGAGTAGGCCACAGATGGGCCCAATGACACAGTGTGTAGGTCAGGGCAGTAGCCGGGGCGCTGGGTCAACAGTGGCACTGAACAGTGTGGAGGTCAGGGCAGCAGCCCAGCAGCGGCATGAGGCAGAAGGGGACAATAAATTCTGGAGGGGGAAAAAACAGGAGTAACCCAGAGTGGGCAATGACACATGGGAGGTCAGGCACAGCCACAGCAGAAGCAGAGGTCGACAGGGCCAAAAGACAGTGTGGAGGGGGGTGGCAATACCAGTCCCGGGTAAAAGATGGTTTTTGGCAGATGGAAAACTGTCAGATGTGTGGCATAGGGGGGGGCGGCATCAAAATAGTGGCTGGGAGGTAGTTTGAACCAGACCATTTTCACAGTTTGGGTGGGGGTCATGGCTGATGTAGTCTGACCCTAACTTTGGTGTTTGGAAATCCTGGGATCACGCCGATTTTATTTGCAAGGTCGTCGTTCCACATTTCCCCCGGGGAAAGGGGTTCTTTTGGGGCTAACATTGCCCCCCCCGCACTAAAACCCCCCGCTCATCCCACACTACTGGGGGCAGGACAGTTCTCCCTGCAAACTCGGCAAGATGGGGCCAACATCCAGTTTGTCCCCAGTAGTCCAGCGGATCTCAAAATGAGGGGCAAAATGCTGCCAAGTGGCCACCCCCTGTTGGTTTCGGGACTGCCCGGGCCTGCTGCTGCTGGCGACTACCCTCCTCATAGGGGGGTGAAGGAAAGCTGCTCACAGTGACTCCAATTTGGGTTTACTGCTGATGGAGCTGGACGCCCCCTACCCCCCCACCTTCACCCAGCAGCCACGGCAGCAGTCGTGGCGTGGGAAACCCCCCGGAAACCCCTTAAGGAGGGACTGTCGCACATAGGCAGCGGCCAACTGATTACGGAGGTTTCCCCTATATATTTGAGTTTGTCCTCCCTCTCAATAGGGGAAAAAAGGCCCCCTTTTTGGCCCGGTAGGGGGTCCAATAGGGGGAGAGCTGAAGTCACCCCCTCTGGGGGATCGACATTCGGCGTCACACCCGGCAAATAACATGCGGGGCCATCTGCACAACTGATCGGGGGGCTCCCTGCCCCCATTTCCACTTATTCGCCACGGTGTTTGGGGGTCATCTGCCTTGTCTTCCTCATCTCCCCACCCTCCCCCAGCTCCCCTGCCCCTCACTTTTGTCCCCCCGGGTAGAAAATCCACTCATTTCCCAACAATGTTCGCTCCATGTCCTCCTCCTCCTCCTCATTTCATTCCCCCCCGGGAATCATGTGGCCAGGGAATTTCCCCAGTCCCATCCCCTGCCCGACAATTTTTTCAGCATTGTTCCAGGACATGAAACTGGAAGACGTTATTCATCCCGTATCTGGCGACTGAAAAAACATTGCCCCTCGAATGGCCTCAGAAAAGCAGGGGTCACAAGAGCTGCCCCTGGCTGACTTTTAAAATTACCAGGGGAGTATTTGTGCCCGGTCATCAAAAAAAAGTTTTAAAGGCCTTTTCTGTTCTACAGTCGGTCCAACATGGCAGCTGGGAAATTTCCCCGGGTGGAAAAATCGCATTCAGAGGTGTTGGGGGGGCCGTTCTGCCATGCAACTCAAGGGGGGTGTTCCCGGTTTGACGAAGGGGTAAAAATGCATGCACAGTTTCCTGGGCCCTTTTTTAGAATTTTTGAAGACGGTGGAAGACTTTTAGGAACCCTTTTCAAAACCAATTGAAACGTGCGCCCTGCAGGGGCGCATGGGAAACCCTCGGCGCGCGGAAACCCGTTCCTCCTTGCCTCCCCATGGGTTTCCCATTTGCAGTTGGGGCAAAAGAAAGCCACACATCGATTTCTTTTCGATGACGCGGAGCAGTTCCCCCCTTGTGACTTCGTTCGCCCAGGGAAGCCAGGGGAGAACGCGTGACCGCTGTGCCACCATTGGGAAAAATGGGCATACTTTTGGGGGCGAGATGGTGGTGGGGAGGGGGGACTGGGCAGGAGCAGAGTTAGACAAGGGAGGAGAAAGCGGGGTCCCGTCCAAATTTGTTGGGGTCCGGGCCGGAAGCACATTACCCAGTGGGCCGTAAAGGCATGTACTGGCCCCGCCCCTATTACACCCAGGAATTCTTTTCTGCCGTCACCTTGGAACAAAAAAGATAAGCTTAAGGACTGGCCCACCTTCTGTTCTAATAATTTTTGAAGTGCTGGGGATGCCCCTTTTGAAAAAAATTACGGCTTGGAACTTCCTTCTCGGCTCGCACAAACCATTAATTTTTCCCGAAAGTCAGAGTCCACCTTTTGGAAAAGGGGGGGGACGCAGTACCCAAAAACTTGGACAGGGGCCCGGTCGCTCTGCACCTTTGGATGGTTGGGCGAACTGTTGCTTTTTTCAAACGCCTCGCTGAAAACTGCTAGCACCAGGGGTAGCGGGGCAGGAGCATCTGGGCCGGGGGATGATGTCAAAAAGAAAAGCTCCTTGCAGGTGGTGGGGCCTTGACTGGCTGCAATGGAGCGTACCACTGGGCATGTGCTGTTGTGCGGCGGGAGGGTGGGCCACCCCACTTTTGGCACGTTTTCTCCCAGGGGCCACCGGGGGACGCTCATGTGTGAGCAGGGGCCGTGGCGCCAAAAGTTAGCTCCCTGGCCCCGCTTACTTTTGCTTACAATTCTACATTACCCAATTCGGGTCCTTGGGGGTTTAGAAAAAACTGGCCCCCCCCCGAGTAGGTTTTTACCGCCAACCTCCCCACTGGGGTGACTACCTGCCGCTCCTCGCTGGCCCCTGTGCCGCTTCTTTGTTTGGGCTTTCGAAGTGGGTTTTTTTTCCCCCTGGGCCGCTTGGTCCCCACCCCAATGCGCATCCCGCTGATCCGGCCACATGACCCACTTGTTGGGCTGCGCTGCTGCCTGAGCGCAAGCTGACGCCCTCTTCTCCCGACGATGAGGAAGCCCTTGCCTCACCCGGGTCCCAAGTGCGGGCGGGTAAATCTCAACTATTTGTTTTCTCGTCATGCGCCCACACGTTTTGAGAGAGGGTACCCCTCACAACAGACCCCCATGCCCCTTTCAAAACTATACTTTTTCCCCCTACTGCCCAAGAAGCAGGGGTATTTGGCCCCCCTTTCTTCGCTCCCAATAGCTCTGACTGCCCTCCCAAAAAATTTTTTTTCCCGCTATTAGGGGCGTGACCCGACCACATAGTAGATCTTGGCTGAGGACCGGGGGGGGACAAGGGGGTTGAGGGCAGGGAGGGGCCCCTGACCAGCTCCGGACCATGCCCAAATAAGGGTTGTATCTGACGTTCCACCAAATCTTGGCTGGGGTTTTCAGATGTCATTGGGGGGAAGTGGATGACCTAGTCAACAATCAAAAAACCTTGGGGTTTCTGAGGGGGGTCCCCCCGCAAGATGACCGGGGTTTGGCCCCGAGTGACCCTGCTGCGAGTCCCCCTTTTGGCTGGACCTGGAATGTTTGTGCCTTGCCACTGCAGTGAAAGGTGCCACCTCTTGTCTACATATGTTTGTTCTATAATTCAGGGCATGTTGATGAAGATATCTGTATATGATAAATAACACCCTGTATTTTAAGCCCCAAAGAAAACCCAAGAAGTTTGGGGAACCCCTTTGGGTATAAAATTGGCTCCCAAATGGGGCAGGAAAAATTTTACTTTGTTGTGCGTTTAAAAACTCTGTATTTTTTGAATAAAAAGCACAAAAAGGGGTTAATTAACCCTTGGATATATTTGGACAGAATTTTTCGTGGCGGGGAAAAAAAAGTTTTTTTACTGTGTACAACTGCGAAACGCTTAATTAACCCTGGGTGAAATTGCGCAAAAAGAAATTGAGCACCCAAAAATACTAGCTTTGAGCGGTTTCATTGCGTGTTTTTTTACGTACACAAAAAAGAGAAAAAAATTTGTAATTAATTTGCTTGTGAATTATTTACAGAAAAATTGTATTTTTTGGCGGTGAAAAAAAAAGTTTCTTGGGGCACAAAAACAGCAGAACAACGCTTAAATTAAAACCCCTGGATGTAAATTGCGCAAAAGAATGGCAGCCGGGAAAAAACTAGCTTTGTAGGGTTAAAAAGCGGTTTTTTACGCACACAACAAAGAAAAAATTTAAAATTTAACCCCGTTGTGAATTTTTGCACAGGGAAAATTTTTTTTTTTGGCGGTGAAAAAGCGGTCTATTTTTGTCACAAGCACAAAAAAAAGCTTAATTTAACCCCCCGGATGTAAATTGCCAAAAGAAATTTAGCAAACCCAAAAAAGAAGTGGGATTTTTAAAAAAAACGCGTTTCTTTAAATAATAATCAGGAACTGGGTTAGATGCCCCTTGGATATTAAAGGGTGGAGAATAGCTTAAAAGTATATGAGCTGCAGGGGCGCACCTGGACTTCAGATCCCTACACCAAAAAAACTGAAATAGGCATTAAGAGAAGCAGTCTCTAGCAAGCTGACCCCCACAAAAATCGCTGTATAAAAATCAGTTCTTTTGTAAAAAATCGCCGCGGGCACTTTCCCCGATCAGTACGTGAAGCGGGTTTAGCTCCAGCGCGCGCCCGACTTATATAGTGCGGGGGCGTACAAATCCGCCGGGCTCTGATTGGCTTTATCTCTGCCCCCATGCTGCGGCATGCCCCCTTTTTTCCTCCCAGAGTGCTTTGCCCCATGTAGCCCATGTGCTCGAGCCTTTTATAACAAAAGCACATTTTGTTCACCTGAAGTACCCCCAAACCCACTTCGTTCAGAACCGAAGTTTTCCGAAATTCAAAAAGATTTTTCCACTTCTTAGAAACGATTCCCCATCTCACTGTGGTACAAAACGGATAGGAAAAGTGTGTGATTTTTTTTTTGTGGCTTTTATAACCTAAGTGTGTTGCCCTAAGATGTAGCAGTATCCATTTGACTGTTGTGGACGTTAATTCCAGCTTCTCCCACCCCTGTTTGGTGTAAGAATGAAGGTGTTGTTGCTCTCCCATAGACTTTAATGGTCATCGCTCCCTAATCGACCACTCCTACGATATCTTTGCCGATGGGCAACGTAATCGCTCAACACTAATAAAGATCTCTTTTAGTATCCCGGCACAGGAGAACATATAAAACAGCTCCTTGGCAATAACTTTCAAGGAGGTATTCCACAAAGGAACAGCCTCATGGTGTGGGTTAGCACAATCTATTACACCAATATATACTACTGGCTCCTATCAGACTTTACTGATGGGCCGATGGGGTCTACTGCGAGCCTCTCAAACGGTAGATATATGATGGGCAATGGCACCAGGTGACTCCATTAATGAGGCATAGGAGCTGTTAACTGACACTCCAGGCATAACTCAATACTGCTTTACATCAGCATGTACCCCTGGCCAGTAAAACCTTTGGAGGATGCGCTCCTTGGTCTTTTTGTTCCCTAAGTGTCCTCCTAACACATGCTTACACATGAAGTCTAAGACTATTCTCCATAGTCTTAGTAACATTTCCCAACTGAGATTCTAAGTGCTAGAACAAGGAAAATATCCTTGAAGAGGAGGAGATCATGTTAAGCTCCTTAAAGAGCATGGACCATGGTGGATCCATAATTTAAAATATTTATTTCCGTATGGTTTAAACCATGAATGTGATTTTTTAATTCCTATAGATAATAGTACAGTATGTCTATATAACTTCTTGCATTTATCTTTCAGACAATATGACTGTCAGTTGCAGCAAGGGGTGAAAGTGTTTACTTTTTAGTTCATTCTCTTTAGTCAGTGGTGGTTGGAACCTGCATTAATATTATATATACATATTGCATTAGGCTTATGGTCCTTAATTTTTATATTACATTTCTCAGGACATTAAGAAACTTTAATCTGAAGTTACATGGATATTTGTTATCTAATATTATTAGGCTCACTTGTAATGATCTATTTTGATAATATTATCCCACTCTTTTAAAGAGCACCAGGAATGCGATTAGTTCCTTTACCTCATTCTTAATGCGGTGTTACTATTAGTCTATTATGAATGAAGTTTTCTTCCCTTTATAAGATGGCGTCCTTTTTTCGTCCTGCCAAGGGGCGAGAGTCTCAAAGCCTGCGTTTTGACAAATTTGGGCTCTCCCCCTTTACTAACATGGCATTTGGTGGATACTTCTTTACTAAGATGGCGCCCAATTCAGCTGATGCCGGATTTTCACTTTGTTCGTATCAAAGCCACTTCCATATGTATGGTAAGCATCTTAAATGTGTCTCTATATGAAAAGAAACTTTTCGTTCACGGTTTATATACATACTGCTTTACTATATTGACCATATAGCACTCTTAAGTTCTTATTTACATACCATTATGAGGGCCCTTTTTAAATTTTAAAACACTGATTATTTAAACTGGCTTGAATGGAATAGGGATTTGAAACCTAAAACGGTTTCCACATAATTTTTTTTATTATATTTTTTGTTCATGATGTTTTGGTTTAATTTAGTTTTTGAAAAAAATCTCTCCTTTGCTAAAATATATGGGGTTAAAGATATGATCTTTAATGTCTCTATTATGTCATTTTTGGAGGGGGAAATTATTTAACCCAAAGTTAAAGTTTCCTTTAAAAAATTTTAATTAAATGTTTTGGGGGAAAGAATAAAAATTTGGGAAATTGTGTAAGAATTGTTTTAAATAAAATGGGGGAAAAAAAAATTTAAAAAAAAAAAAAAAAAAAGGAAAAAAAAGAAATAACCCAAAAAAAAAAAAGGCAAAAAAAAAAAATAAACCCGGGGTGATTATGTTTCCAAGGACTATTTAAAAACCGGAGGCGCCGCCTGGGTTTTCCCCCCCTCCACGAACTTTGGGAACCCGGGGTACCTTTCCCGGTGAAATACACTTTGTGGGTGCCCCCCGCTTTTTCCAAAACTTTTTCCCCCTTAAATTTTCCCCCCTTTTTTGAAAGGGGAGGTCTAAATCCCGGGGGTCCCAAAATTTCATTCAATTCCAAGTGGGAAATTAAACCCCTTCCCTTTTATTTCATTAAAAGAAACAAAATAAAATAACAATTCTTTTTTAAACCCCATTTCCAAATTTAAATTGGGGTTTATTGGTTTTTTGGTTTAAAAAAAACCTCCTTTTTTTAAAAACCCCAAAAATTATTAATTTTTTCCAAACAAAGCAAAAGGCCCCAATTCCGTTTCTCCCCCGGTTTGGTTTTTCTGAAAAAGTTTTTAAATTTTCAGCACAGGGGGTGGGAATTTTGGGGCCTTTAACATTCCCCCCTTTGGGGGTTAAAAAACGGTTTGGGTTTTGCGGGTTGGGTTAAAAAAAACCGTCTATTTTGAAAAAAAGGGGATTTCACAAAAAAAGGGAATTAAATTTTCCTTTTTTTCTGGGCCCCGAAATTTCCCCCTCTTTTTTGGGCCAAAATACGGGGAAAATTAACCGGGGTTTTAATTCCTTGTTTTTTTTGGGAAAAAAATTTAAAACCTCCTTTTTTCCGCCAAAATAAAAATTTTTTTGGGACCTAGATTAAAAAAAGGCAAAATTTCAACGGGGAATCCAGTAAGTGTGGGGGAAGGAAAACCCAATTCTGAACCTACCCACCCCAAGTACAGTTTTGCGGTAACTTTTTCCCCAAAACACCCCGGGGGTTTTTAACGTTCTTTTGGTCTGAAAAAAAAAACCCTTTTTTCAAGAAAAATTTTAATTTTTTTGGGCCTAAATTTCCCAACGGGAAAAAAACCTTTTTCTCGGTGTCGTAAAAAAGGGAGGGTGTAAAGCCTGGGTTAATTTTTTCCAATTTTTACCCCTTTTAAACGGTTTTTTGTTTGGGTGCAAAAAACCCTTGGGGACTTTCTCCGACAAAACGGCAGTACCACCAGCTGTTTCACAACCTCACCAAGAACTTTGTCAACCCGATACAACTGCCAGGTGAAAATACACTTTGTCAGCCCCCCTCACCCCCAGCTCCACATTCACTACCTTAACATTTTCCCTCGCTTTCGCTAAAGTGGGATCTCAGAGCTCAGCAGTCCCAAAATTGTCATGCGAGACTTCCAAGTCAGGCATAGAAACCACTTCTTCCTATTCCTCAGTCTCACCCGCAAGAACAAATATGGGAAAAGTATCACAATTCTCGGTTGTCACCCTTACTGCCTGAACTGTAGAATTGGGGTCAAATGGTTCAAAGTTAACAGGACATGCATTAACACAACCATCAATATTCACTCTACATGTCTTTCAAAGACAGTGAGCTAGGCCTCAATGTCGTCCCTGAGCATTATTTTCTGAAGGGACATCTGTATTGCAGCACAGGTGGTGAAAAGTGAGCCTGGTAACATCTGCACACTTTGAGTCACAGCCTGGAATTGTTCTTGCAGCTGATTAACAAGCTGCTGCTCTTGTAAAGCGAGACAGGGTATGTTCACACGGCATAATTTCGCCGTGCATTTCGCCACGTATTTGCGCTCTTATTTGGGCAAGATACGCGGAGAAATTACGGTAATCCATAGTTCTCATAGAGAACTATAGATTACACCTCCTCTCCCCGCTCGTACAATATGATCATATTGTACACGTGGGGAGATAAGTGATATGTCAATTATTTGCGGTGAATACGCGTTGTGAGTAATGAATGTCAATTGGGCCTGCAAGCTGCCGGTCACCCCACGCCACAGGAGTACGGGAGTATTAGCGTGAGCTCCCGAAACACACGATGTACTGTGGCACGTACTGTATCGTGTGAACATACCCTTAGCTTCAAGTAGCAAAGTATTAGTTTCAGCCTTGGCCTGCATTGCCTCCTCACGCACCTTGTGCTGGGTTGTCGTCATCAGTTGGAGGCTAGTATGAGTCTGGATTAATTGTTTCAACAGTTCACCCATTTTAGCAGTCTCTGAATGCTGCACAGTTGCAGCTTTCACTCAGGACATAGGTTACATCCAGGGGCGTAACTAGAAAAGCCTGGCCCATAGCAAACTTTTGGATGGGGGTCCGCTCCCCCACCTCCCTGACCATGAACATTTACCGAGACATGCAGGTACTAAACACTACAAAGGACAAATACTTCACCATACATATCACCATCATACTGCTACCAAAAAAAAAACCACTATAACAATACCAACAAAACACCACTACATAAGGACCTGATTATACTGCCAGAACACGATAAGAAATTACCACCACATCGTGAATGAATAATACCCCTACACTATTACTGAATAAAGATCTGTTCTGTTTAGTTTTGCTACATCTGTACATAGGCCCCAGGTAGCTAGGCAGTACATAGGCCTCATGTAGATAGGCAGATTGGTCCTAGATAGGTAGGCAGTAGTTAGGCAGGTCTCAGGTAGGTAGGCTATAGGTAGGTAATAGCTAGTCTATAGGTAGGCAGTAGTTAGGTCCCAGTTAGGTAAACAGTCCAAAGGTAGGTAGGTAGATTGTAAGTAGGCCCCAGGTAGCTAAGTAAGCAGTAGGTGGGCCACAGGCTGTAGGTGGGCCACAGGTAGCTAGGCTATAGGTGGGCCCCACATAGGTAGGTAGGTAGGTAAACAAGCTATAAGAGGCCCCAAATAGGCATGCAGGCTTTAGCTAGGCTACATGGGACCCATTTAGGCACGCAGGGTTTAGGCAGGCTATAGGGGGCCCCAGATAGGCAAGGTATAGATAGGCTATAAGGTCCCCATATAGGCAGGCAGTGTTTAGGTAGGGTATAGTGGCCTTTATTGGAGAGACAGGGTTTATGTAAGCTATAGGATCCCCATAGAGGTAGGCAGGGTTTAGGTTACTATAGGGGTCTCATGCATACAGGAAGGATTTAGATAGAGTATAGGCCCCCATATATGTAGGCAGTCATGATTTAGATAGCTATAGGGTCCACATAGACAGGCAGGGTTTAGGTAGCTATAGGGCCTCATATCGGCAGGCAAGGTTTAGGTAGATATAGGGGCCCATAAAGATAGGAGGGCAGGGTTTAGGCATAGTAAAGGGCCCTATATAGGCAGGCAGAGTTTAGGTTGCTATAGTGCCCCATATAGGTAGACATACAGGATTTAGGGTAGGCTATAGGGGGCCATATAGGTAGGCAGGCAAGGTCTAGGGTGGGCTATAGTGGCCGTATAGGTAGTGCTACTGACACACACAAATTGCCGGCTTCCTTCACCAAAATCAGGCCTTATGTGACACGTATAGGAGAGTGTTCTAGGATAACTATACCTCCTGTTCTAGGATAAATATACCTTCCCTCGTGAACTCATGTCACTGTCTCACAGTATGGATCAACAAAAGAATTGAGGCTACTTTAACTTGCCACAGTAAAATAACAAAGGTTCTGTATGACTTAAAGGAATTTTTTCTCACTACTCCCACCTGGTTCTAAACATTTACAGTTCTTTGGTCTCTGACCCATTCAAGCATGATCAGTTAGCACTTCTGAGGTTACCTACTTGGGGCACACCTCACTCCAGATTGTTTTATCCAGCTCCTGTTTCAAGCCAATGTGTAGACAGTGAATAGCACTTAGCCCTCAACAGCTCTACACAGAGAATTTAAGGACAGAAAACAAAACATCTGTGTGGGACCAGACTTTAAAACATTTAACCATCTTTCATTGATGCACACACAACAAATTTAGTTAAAAGACACATCAAGTAATTTATTCAATTTATTTAATCATCATATTGTAGCTCCGGTACGGTTTTAATATATGAACTTCATCAGGGGTTACCATCTGGATTTCAGTTCCAAAATGTAAATGTCCATAGTCAGTGTTTCCAGGTTAAAGTCAAATCTACGTATATAAACGTTACATAATATACTTAATTTTCCTATAACAAAGACTTCATTTCCCTATTCATCAGATATTGCATAATAATTTTAATTCATTTTATATAGCACTATAATAATAATATAATGAAAATAAGGGTAGGTGTAGGGGGGGTATCTATTGAACAAATTTTCTGCTGGAAAAATGCCACAACTGTCTGGTGCAAAAAAATTGCAATTGCAAGTATGGATTGCACAATGACTTAAAGCGGTATGTGGATAAGAAAAAGTAGAGTGAAGGCAGCTGTAGCTGTGGCAGCATAGAAACACTTACTGAAAGCAATTGAGTGAGTCAGAGACTGGAGACCTGGATGTGCTTGGAGCCATATAAAATTGGAGAGAAAGATAGAAACTAAACCTATTTTGCATGGAACCATTGTGATAATAGGATTTTTACTGTGGACATGTTGAATGAAGTCGCTCCAATCTCTATGTTGAACTGTATAAACTAATTATTGGTCCTTAACTGCCACAATAGATTGAGGATTCATGGTTAGCCTTGTTAGAAATCACTGGTGTTATTTTAAACACTATTTACTGTATACTGTTGATGTTGGCCTTCACAAATGCACCAAAGTGCATAAATCGAGCAACAGTAAGACAAGCAAGGGTATTCAATATTATAGATTAGAGCAAGGTTGCCAGCATATTCAATATTACATATAGATCAGATCTATATGTCAGATGTAAAATGGGATTTATGGGTAAACATAAGTTAAATCAGTCTGTATTGTATGAAAGAACAAACAAAAAAATTTAAAGATGTCAAATATACATAATGGTGAATGTACATTTTAATCAATTATTTGTGATGTGCAGCTACAAGAGAAAGTAAAAGATTTATAATTAGCTAGATTTTTGCATGATTACTATGTGGTATGTTTGTTATCTAAGTCTTACTTATGGACAAACACAATTTAACTAAACTTCCATATGTTTTGGACAGTAAGCTACACTGGACCATAAGACACATCTAAGTTTTAGAGGAACAAAATAGGGAAAAAAATTAAAGCAAAAAGTGCTGGGTGAAGTGTAGTTTTTATTGGTACCATTTTTTGGTAGATGTGACCATTGGATCACATTTTATTCCATTTTGTTGGGGATATGAAATGACCAAAAAAAAAACAAATTTTGTCATTTGGTATTTTTTTCTTCTATATCGTATATATGGTGACATGAAAAATATGTAAATATCTGCGTAAATGACTTCTACAAGAGTAATTTGCCAAAAGGTTTTTAGTGTGAATCATAACCTGATGCAATCAGTTTTCAAAACATCACAGAAGACATGTCATAAAAGCATATGAAGCTGTAAGAGACTACAAAAGCATTGCTAAAAATTTCATGGTTAGACAAACAGACTATAGATGGAACAAAGATTAACTTGAGACATAATGCATTATGTTATCTCAGCTGTTTCAATGCTTTTCAATGGCCTTTGTTTTCAGATAAGAGCAGATATCATGAAAAGTTGTAATATCATTGTCAAGCTGAACTCTGGTGCTTTTGAACAAATAGTAAAAATTCAGAACTACTATCACTAGCATTAAACATTCTATAAAGAACATTTGAAGAACACAAGAGGCAATCTGAAATGGAAAATTAAAGGAGAGTGTAAAATAAAAATATAGATGTAAACCTCCAATGTACAGAAGAAAATCATTGTTACTCAGTTTCCCATCCAGATATTTATCAATTATTCTGAAAGAAAATATTCTTAGTAAAGATGAGACAAAAGTGGAACTTTTCTGTCTGTTGCGATTCCAAAACGATGTAGAGCCAGCACCAATCAAAATAAGAAGATGATAACTTTATTGATTCTTTTCATAAGGTGATTAATAAAAGGTTGACGCGTTTCCAGTTAGCTGCACCCTTAATCGTAGCTACAATTAAGGGTACAGCTAACCCGAAATGCGTCAGCTTTTTAGTACTCACAAGCTTCACAGCATTTAATGCTCAAATCTAGAGAAGAGTCCAGCTTATTCAAAGAAATCCACACAAATTTAAGTCCAGAGAATCTCTTATGGCTAGGCCAGTCAAAATATCGGCCCCCTATCATAATGAACCTTTATCTAACTGACTACTACATAATCCATAGATACAGAGAGTATAGGGTAAAATATCACAAATTTTATTAAACAATTTGAAACGTACAAACAACTGGTGTTCAGAAAAATCCTAAAAGGACCAGCTGAGTGCAGATCTAAACTAATCAATCTACTTGTAACAATACATATATTAGATAAGTAGGTTGGAAAAACATATTATGGCATATTTGTGCAATAGCAGATATAAGGTCAAAGTTATATGGCCATAAACAGATAAGTATAGGTACATGTATGATCCCTATTCAAGCTGCAAAGATCACATGTCAAGTGACAGTGGCAAAAAGAGATTCTAGACAGCACATAATAGTTTTCATTAGCATTGAATATTCATAATGTAATCAAACTTCTTACTCAGTGGTAATAAATAGACAGCACTCGCCACCCCAAGGTAAGAAGTTGTGATATTTTACCCTACACTCTCTGTATCTCTGGATTACGTACTATTCAAAGAAATCGGTTGGATCAGCCATGGGTGTGTGTGGCTCTCTGTGGGTGGAAGGGCCACGCTACAGAATAAGGGACCCACCGCTGGAAACGGCATATCTGACAAAAGCTTGTTCTGTCCTCAGCAAGGGCAGTATAACCTATGTGGCAAGTTCCCTTTAAAGGGCTTTTTGGTGTTTTTTTTTGCTCATTAAACTCACTATGGCAACAACAATGCAGAAGAAAAATTAGCTTCGGCACTGCTGCACAACAGTTTCATTCCATGGTCTAGCGTCCCCATGCAAATCCGACTAATGAACACTGGAGGGAGAAGAAATATTGATGACACTCAACAGGTCATAAAATCTTCCTTTATTTCCCATCTTGTAATACACAAGGGACGGAATCCAAGATACGTCCCCACAAAAGCAAGCAACGGCCGTTTCGCACACAAACGCATTTCCTCTAGGCCTAAAGGAAGCACTTTGAGGCCTAGAGGAAGTGTATTTGTGTCCGAAACGGCCGTTGCTTGCTTATGTGAGGACGTATCTTGTATTCTGTCCCTTGTATAACAAGTTGCTAAAATTCAAGGAAGATTTTATGACCTTGTGAGTGCCGTTGATATTGCTTCTCTCTCCAGTGATGGCAAAAACAGTGTTTATTGAATTTACATTTATAAAATATTATGTGATTTACCTTACTTATACTGTTTTTTTTCATGGAAGTAAGTGATATTATTCTGTTTGGAACGTCATCTCTTCCTACTTTATTTAGTGGGCATCTAAAATATGAAAGTGCAGGCCTCCTGATAATTATCTATTGGACATGCGCTTCTAAGTCAGCTGGCTGACATTTTGGTACTAATGTTGCCCTGGGCCCTTCCCAAAATAAACATCTTACATTATAATGTTGTGTGACTTTGCATTCTGGGCGGGGGGTGGGTGACTACACTAAAGAAGTAACAATCTCCTGACTAGCGTGCATGCTCTGTACATGATTATCTACTGGGCATGTGTGCTGCTTAATAAGCAGAACTGCGCTTCTATACTGTAACCACACACAGCCGTCCCCTAATGAAATCTCACACTGTGTGTGACACTGTAGTATTCATTGAGGGCAGAGAGTGGCTACACTATACCAGTGACAGCCTCCCTACATGCTCAGCAGATAATTATCTACTGGGCATGTACACTAGTCAGACAGCAGTTTGCCTCTTCTATACTGTAGCCGCATACTGCTCTCCCCAATCAAATCTTACACTACTATGTGCAGTCTGACATTATGATCAGGGAGGGCAGTGGGCAGCTACAGAATTGAAGTGCTTGTCTGCTAACTTACTAGTGTGCATACTCAGTAGAATATTATAATGCAAGTCATGAGGCCTACACTTTAATATTATAGTTGCCCACTAGCTATAGTGGGAAGAAGAAAAAAAAAGGAACTAGACAACCACTTTTAAGGGGAATTCCCATCTCAGTAACCTGACGTGTGAAGATTTAAATCATAATGTGCGGAAATTTGTGTTCTAATATTATTAACAAAAATGCCACATATACCCAATCTCCTCTACATTGTTTATTGCTAATTGCCATAGGATCAAGACAACACCAGAGGACCCTGGCTGACAGCACAACATACCTTTGAATGGAGGTATGTCCCACAAATATCCCTCAATCCTCAGGTCGTTTATGGGGTTAAAATTAAATCCTGAGAGATGTGCAAACAATTAAAATCAGGCCGCAGAGGGATTAGATTGTGCCTTAGGTACCGTATATCAGGGATGTGTCCTTAACAGGCGGCATAATGACATCACATTATTGCACCATCTGCACCATGCTTCACTATGAGAAGCTGGCCTACTGCTTGTTAGAGGAACAGGGAGAGGTGAATTTATTTTTTTGTTTCTTTTACTAATAGGGGCACTACAGATATTGTGGGCCCTACCTACTGCCTACCTACCTATCTGGGACCTATCTCCTATATACTTGGAACCTACCTACGAGGAGACAATTGACCTACCTGAGGCCTACCTACCTATTTGTGGCCTACCTACTTACGTTACAGGGGACGACCTAGCTACTAGGGTCTTACCTGTTTACCTAGTGCCTTGCCTACCTACTTGGGAACTTGCCTGCCTATCTGCCTACCTTGAACCCCTGCCTAACTGCCTAGGACCTTACCTGTCTACCTAGCTACCACGTCCTTAACTGCCTTCATACCTACATGGGCTCTTGCCTTCCTACCTACCTGGGGGCCAACCTGCCTAGCTACCGGGGGCACTGTCTACCAACCTACATGGAGCCTTGCCTTCCTACCTACCTAGAGACTTGACAACCTATCTGGAGCCTTTTCTATATACCTACCCGGGGTTTTGCTTATCTACCTAGTTGGGGCCTTACCTACTGTTGGCCCTACTTACCTACGTAACTACCTACCTTCCTTCCTATTGGGAGTCTTACCACATAATGGACAGTCTGTCTACCTATATATGAACTTGGGAGGGGGGGGGCTAACTATTCAATGGCATGAGTTTGGATAATTAAGTATCTGCTTCATTGGGGCTAACTATCTAAAAGGGGAGCCTACCTATCTGTAGGGCTATGTTTAGTGTTTATGCTGCCCTAAACACTTAAGATGTCTGTAAGCCAAATGCTGATTAGTGTTTTTGTATTTTAAAAGTTTCCAGTCTGGACTACACTAGTTCCATTTCTTTCATACAATGTTCACTGAGAGATTTTGTCAGGGAGTGTATATTTAAAGTGTTTTTTGTTTCAGTGTATGTATTTAAAATGTTTTACAGTATTAGCAATGGTGGTGTCTCACAGACACCTCTCCATTACTAGCAATGGGGCTTGATGTTAGGCAGAGGCCTTTTGTCGCTACAAGGCTGATACTAATTGCCCCTCACTATTACCCCAGTGTTAAATGCACCAGGATTATTGGGAGGAGATGGCCTACCATCAGCAGTGGACTCTCTAATGTGAAAGTCCACTTCTGGGGTGCCTTCAGGCCGATATTTTAAGAGTGGGACAGGCCTGATATCCTTGGAACTTCCCATCCTGAGTATAACCTGCATTTGCTGGTTTTACCTTGGACGGTTGGAAAATGGGGGTGAGAGGCACGTCATTTTTAAAAAAGTATTTATTTATTGAAAATCAGCCATTCCTCTCTGGTCAATAAATAAATAAATAATTAAAAGAAAACAACAATGGGGTCCCTTCCTTTTTCCATAACCAGCCGAGGTAGAACTAGCAACTGTAGACTGATACTATCAGGATGGGAAGATCCATGGCAATTACTCCCTTCCAATCCTAAAAATACTACATTAAGTGGTCAGCTTCTGATGCTCTGCTTTTGATGATAATCTGACTCTTTCCTAGGAATGGGGAAATCTGTAGAAAAAATAGAAACACTAAAAAAAGCTTGACAGAACTAAACTCCATCCCTAGCTCCCCTTAAGAACATGTCTGCAGCTGATCTTCTTAGGTGTAGGGGATAGAGTTGAAACCACATAATATGATTCTTAGGGGTACAGACCATAACCATAGCACAATCTCCAGGGGGTTGGTTCTCAGGCCTCCTTCCACCTCCATAGGAGATTGCGGCTGTAGCTATGGCCTGTAACCGTTCTCTGCCCCTCTCGCTGACCATTATGTCATGCCAACAGAAAATACAACCTCCACCTATCACACCATACCTTCCCCACCAACTCTACCTATAACTCCATGGATAGTTGTACAGAGGTGGGGGACAGGTAGGGTGGTGCCTAAAAAGTGAGGATTCTAAGATGTTTGAGTGCAAATTTTGTATGGATGAGTCGTGGCTGGGAAAAGTCATAATGGTGGTCTGGACTAGATGGAGAAGAAAAGGGAAAGAAAAAAAACTCATTGGAGAAGATGTCCCTTGTGAGTGAGTCACTGGATGTAATTGCCCTGTAATCACATATTTCTGCAGAGTGCCTGTGTAAAGATTTTATCCAGGACTAAATGGTCACTGTACGGTGGTATTATCGTGTACTTATGTAATAGCATTATTGGTAACTTTGGTCTTGATAGTGGGATTTGATTAGAAGGAGTATGAAGATCATATCCATGGTGACTTATTTGTTCCTTGTATTATCTAATAACTATGACAATCATTGAGTGGTTTTGGTAGATGTTTGTAATTGGTGTGAGTGGGTGGGGGGCAGTCAAAAGTTTCCTATGGGGCCCAGACTTCTTTAAATTATAGCCCTGGCCACCACTATGTTTTAGCAGTGATGGCCACACTTGAAGATTTATCTTTAGTCCAGATGGCCGGGCTGTGCATACAAGTTATCCCTTAAAAATACTTTTAAATGTATTTAAATGTAGCATGAATCTTATTTGCAGCTACAGAAACTGTTTGTTGGAGGTCATTTCTGATAAAGAGGAGATTTACAGATTACTTATTAAATTCAATCCACCTAATTACCATCCTGAACATTGGATGTTTACTCAATGTGCTTAATAAAAGATTTGGACAGCACAACTGTTTGTGTGATATTAGTACAGTTAGATTGTGTTTGCTTATTAATACAACAATTATTCCCAAGGGTTCACTTACTTCTTCTTGCAACTGTACACTAGGTAATATACATCTTCAATAATCAGTGGTCAGTTAAAGTTAAATTCCTCTATTTCATGGTATCCTATATAATAAATAACTGTCTTCCATTTATTTAGTTAGCACAACTCCAAATGAATCTTTTACTATGATCTGCAACAGAAGCCAAGTCTGTGAAAGTCAAACAGCACTTTGTTGGCTTAATAAATTATGAACAACCCAGCCCAATAATGTAAAATTGGATGAAATCTGTGTTAGCAATGCTAGGATATAACACACAGCTGAATAGGAAAATTGCAGTTAGCTTCTGTAAAACCAGCTTGACTGCTGAGGGCAATAATTGCAAGTGTAAAAAGTTAACTTGTAAAAGTGCCCACAGAGTTGTATTATTCACCACTAGTAATTACAGCTCACTAGAAGACTGAACCATTTCCAAAGGAAGAACATTAACTAAAACATGTAGGCTGTATTATTTGGTTATATTGGCTATAAAGCATACAAGTGAATTAGTCCCACAGTGTATCTTTTATTGGGCCTTTTTGGACGAAGTAGTCCTCAATGCCAATGTTGCTGGTAAACTCAGTTTGATAGGTTAAATACGGATTATAAAATTTTAAATTGCAGTTCCATTATGTTTAATATTGTCTTACGTGGCATAATTTTTATGTAGATGATGTGCTAGGACAGATTTTGAAAACACCAAAAGTATGATATGATGATGTTCTTTTTATAACACAATAAACAACATTTACAGAAATGCTGTTATTAAAATCTATGATGTGTGAACTCTTCAAACTGTAAAGGGGATTTCTTTGAAGTGTTTGTTTCTGTTATTTAACTATACCTATATGACTACAATGGGGCTATTTATCAGTATACCACATACTCTAAGCCTCTTTTAAAATTCATTAATTTTGCTCATATGGTGAATTTCTACTACACAAAAACATAATAGTGAAAGACAAAAACTAAAAAGAAAAAATGCTGCAAAACAGGTGCCAGCTATCATAGAACTTTTTTGAACATGGCTGCCTCCAATAATTTTAAACATGCTATGAACTCCACAGGTACTAGCAGTAGGTTATTAACCCCTTGTGGACCTTCCATTAACTTTAAACCTCCAGGCAGTTAGATGTTCTGGAACGCTCTTTCACAGTTCGTAGTAAAAGAAAGCCAGCTGTCAGTGGCAGCCGGACCTTTCAGAGAAAAGGCAGGGATGATTTATTATCGTCCTTGCCTTCCCAATCATTGTACATACAGCGCTAAATGTACTTCCCATCCTTGCTGATTATGTGTTCACCGGGCTTTGTAACTGTATGAGCTTCTGGGTCTTAACAAACCTTCACAAACTCTGCACTGAGTACCTCTGTTAATGGGGCTCATATATCACCTGCAGTTACAGGGAAAATTAGTAAAAAAGTAAAAGTAAAAATGCCTCCCAGAGGTCTTTTTCCAACTTGTGGTGGTATGGCTCAATATGGCTGAAATCTTACCTGCAGTTATATATTAGATAATTGTTCCACTCAAGGATAGTAGGTGTATGAGCAATTGTTTTTTAGTAATCTGCCCTTGTGTAGCATCTCCCATGTAGTACTAGGCAGGCCTAGACTGGCAATCTGCTAGACCGGGCAAATTCCTGGTGATCCGGGCAGTCCGTAGGCTTGTTTCTAGTGTGGTATATATGTATATCTGCACTATATATGCATGTGTGAATATGTGTATATATGTGAAGTATGCATACATTTTTTGCAAGTTTCCTCACCTCCAAAGAATGGAGAGGTCTGTCATTTTTATTGTAGGTACACATGGAATGTGAGAGACAGAATCTAAAATAAAAATCCTGAAAATTACATTGTATGAATTTCAGATAATTAATTTGCATTTTATTGCATGAAATAAGTATTTGATCACCTACCAACCAGTAAGAAATCTGGCTCTCACAGACCTGTTAGTTTTCTTTAAGAAGCCTTCCTACTCTAAATTCATTACCTGTATTACTTACACATGATTGAACTCATTCCCTGTATAAAAGACACCTGTCCACATAAGCAATCACACTCCAACCTCTCAACCATGGCCAAGACAAAAGAGCTGTCTAGGGACACCAGGAACAAAATGTTAGACCAGAACAAAGCTGGGATGGGCTCCCGGACAATAAGCCAGCAGCTTGGTGATAAGGCAACAATTGTTGGTGCAATTATTAGAAAATGAAAGAAGCACAAGATGGTCTGGGGCTCCATGCAAGATCTCGACTCATGGGATAAGGATGATTCTGATAAAAGTCAGGAATCAGCCCCGACTCACACGGGAGGACCTGGTCAATGACCTAAATGGATCTGGGGCCACAGTCTCAAACATTTCTGTTCGTAACACATTATGCCATCATGGATTAAAGTCCTACAGGGCACACAAGGCACACAGTACATATCCAGGCCTGTTTCAAGTTCACCAATGACCATCTGGATAATCCAGAGGAGGCATGGGAGAATGTCATTTGGTCAGATGAGACCAAAATAGAACTTTTTGTTATCAACTCCACTCGTCTTGTTTGGAGGAAGAAGAATCAGTACAACCCTAAGAACACCGTCCATACCGTGAAGCATAATCAAATACTTATTTCATGCAATCAAATTTAAATAAATTACTTAAAATTACAGACTCTCACAGTTGAAGTGTACCTATGATAAAAATTACAAATCTCCATTCTTTGTAGGTAGAAAAACCTGCAAAACCACCAGTGTATCAAATAGTTATTTTTCCCAGATTTTTTTATATTTATACACAATTTCTGTGGGTATCATGCATAATGTGACTAATTTCTGGGGCACAGTGAGTAATCTAATTAAAAGGAGTTGTCTTGTTAATTTTTGTTTACCATAATGCTGTCCTATTAAAATAAAAAAAGCTTACTCCCCCACCTCTCACTGCGCCATCCTCACTCTCCGCCAGTCTGCTGTTTTTTTCCAGTTTTTATCTGAATGGAATGCTACTGCTGCAGTCACTATTTTACTGAAATCACCATAGAGAAGTAAGCACTCAGAGTAAAGGTGGTTTCACATGGTGCATTTTTGACGTGTTTTTTGAAGCATCAAAACGCATCAAAAACAGTGTAAAAAAGCGTAAAAAATGCACTGTGTGAAAGCACCCTAAGGAAGCTGCAGCACTGTATCTGAGATAAGAGGAGGGGTGAGTATAACTTTGGTAATTTTAAATGGGCAGCAGGTTGCTAAAGAAAAAATATTAACCTGGCAATCCCTTTAATTTCTGAGAGTATGTAATGCAATTAATATCTAAGGGCACCATGTGTAATATAATTCATTTCTGAAAGTACCTGAGAAATATAGTAAATTTCTGGGGTACGGTATAAAAGAGCTATGAAATCAGGAAATACCTTTTTTTCGCTCTTCTGCTGCTGTCTATGGCTAATTCAGGACAATGTTATGCTACTATAAACATGGGGGATGGTGTATAATGTATTAAACTTCTGTGGGATACCATGTGTAATGTAGTAAATTTCTGTGGAGTACAGTGTATAATCAGTGTCAGACTGGGTTGCCCATGGCCCACAGGTGGAGTTGATTCTAGGGGCCCTAGCAGTTGAGCTGTTTCTGTGCCCACTGGTGGAGTTCATTTTAGGCACCTACCCTACAGCTACCGTAAATGACTGTACATGCCTCCTATGCTCCTATCCTAATATCTGCAGTACAGTGTGTAATGTAATTAAGTTCTGGGGTACAGCACATAATGTAATTAATATTTAAGATATGATATGATTCATTTCTGGTGAAACTCTATGCAAAAAAATAAATTTTAGGAGGTGCAGTGCAATTAAGTACTTTTATCTTTTACTTTTATTCTTCCCCTTTTGTTGTGTTTATTACATCTACATTACATATCTAAGGAAGTAGAAGATGAGGGATGTGGGGGATAAAGTGCAATTTTCTGCATTGCACAATGCTTTTTTTTGTGATATACAGGGCCGGGAATTTTTAGGTGGGCTGGTTGGGTTTGGGTGCCAGGGCTTTAATTGCCTACTGGGAATGGATTTTTAATCTGCCTCTACAGCAGTAAGTCTGGCTTTTTTCTGCGCTTTTAAGGTAAATAATGTCCCATTTTTCTAGAAATGTTTTTAAATTGCCAGTAACGTTAGTGTAGGGCCGTTCAAGTCAATGAAAACCCTTGACCTAGTTTGGTTTTGCGCGTGTTTGATATTTGTTTAGTATGCAGTCTGGCTCTGTAACATTGAGGAGCAAGAGGTGTCAGTATGTCGTGTTGAGTACCTGGAGTATGCTGAGCAACCTGTTCAACCAAATAGCATAGGTGCCACAAATAGGTTGTAAGCCAGCATTGTGTACCATATGTAATCATATCACTGGCCCATTTTATCAAGCTTCTACAGGCGATGTAATACTTTCAATCACCCCACTCATGGATAGTAGACGTGTGAGTACTTGTTTATCAGTAATTTTGCACTTGAGCAAATTCCCTTGTATGGTTCTGAGGCTCTTATGCATACTGGCATGAACTGGTTCTTAATTTATGTCCACTTATATACTTACTGTACTAATAAATAATAGGTGTATGAGCGATTGTTCATCGTTATTCTGCACTTATGTTAGCTTCTCCTATGTAGCACTAGGGCTTTTACTTATACTGGAAAAAGATTTTTAACCTCTCTTTATTTCCTTAAGTATTGCCTTTTTGGGATTTTGAGGGGCACAATATGTAAAATAAATGCATAAAAACACCAAAAAATAGATAATCAATAAAACAGACTAAATTACAACTTTTAGCCCCAATAACTCTACAACTATATATAAACTACTGTGTATAAAATCCCTATGATAGAAAAGTGGCACAAGTGCAAAGCTTATTTTAGTCCAATTTTTGCGTTAAAAAATTGCTAAAAGCATATTTTATTTTCACGGTTTTCCCTGATAGTATTTAAAATAAGAATATAGTGTAAAAACTACATAAAAATAAAACCTTAAGTATCATGAAAAAAAGTAAACAAACGAGTAGCATAATAGAGCGCCGGGAAACATCACAGAGTTTAGACAAGCATGTACCTAAAAAAACAAAAATAGGCCTGGTCAGGAATTGAGGGGAGGGCTAAATGGCTTAGCTGGGAACTGGTTATTTATGATCAATTGGAAGCTGTTTAATCTACAAGCCATTTCTGAAGAAGGCAATGCCTTCAGTAACCTTCATATATGAGCAATTACTGTCACCTTACATGATGACCATTTCAATGATTCATTGTCTATGTAATGTATGGACATATTTGCTTCAGCAGGAACCATTCTGACAAAGCAGCTCCCTGTTTTAGTACACAAAGAGGGGTCCCTTTCTGTGATATATTTAAAAATAACCGTCTGAGTCACCAACAAAAAAAGAACAAGTCAGACAAAGTCAAAAATACGACCTGTATGTGCAAGGCTGCGGCAGTATTCTGGTGTGCTTTCAAGACAAAAACTGTCGCAGTCCTGTTCTCTAGACGTATGACTAGGCGCACTCCAAAAGTAGGCGCATTTTGCGGCATCCACAGGACTTTGTAATGTGCCCAAGATGTGGGAGCATTCTGGAAACGTGTCGCACTACAACCGTATGGTTCTACACATTTATGACTGGAAGACGGCAAAACTAGGTGAATTACTGCTGAAACAGCCAGACCAAGTTAAAAGTGGCTTACCTGAACCTGAGTTGTCATAGTAGAACTACAATGCTCTAAATGTATGACCTGCAGTAGAACAGGTACATACATTCTGATGCATTCTACACTAGATTAGGCGTATCAATTATACTATGCAAGGTATACTAGAGGCCAGATTTTTGACAAGTTCATTTATTCAGGCGCACTATACACTCATTTAAAGCATCTTAAAACTGAAGTGGCGGAACCTCTTTTCTGACATGTCACCCTTAATATTTAACAAAATGAACACAATTTTAAATCCATAACCTTGCAGGGTCCTGGTTGAAAGGTTTAGATATGGCATGATCTGTATACTGCTTAGTTAGACTCAGGTTGGCTTACAGGTTGGCTCACAGGGAAGTCAGTGGTGAAATACGGCAATGTAATAATTTGTGAAGACTTTAATGACTGCAGACACTTCTTAAGATCCTTTCTATTAGCTAACACAACAAACTGCTTTGACAAGATCTTTATGATCAAATTAGTTTTCTATAGAAAATAAATTTAGTGCCACCTATTGAAGGTAGCTACCTGGCCGTTAAAAATCCTTATGTCTGCCGGTGGTCTCCAGAAGGAAAAATACTACACTACTGCCTTTCAGACAGGCAGCGCTCCCCCAATATTCAAGCAGTGGGAATCAAGAGATGTCTCCACTGTAAGGGATATGCTGGATCTCTCGGTGAAGACTGCTTTGTCATTTAACCTAGCATGCACTAAATTTGATTTCGTTCTCACCCTTTCCACTTCATACATGATCAAAGCTAGATCACTAGTATAGCCAGAATACTCAGTGATTTAGACTATGTTGATAAACTAACCTATCACGCCCGCAGATTCATCTCCAATTTCTTGATTATGAAGATAGGCCTTATGACTTGGTTCAATGCTGTGAGGATATACCAGAATTAGAAGTGAAGGTTATATTGGATGGTAACCTAAAGGCGATGAAATACATCTCTAGCATGTCCTACTTGGCAATGTCATCAAAAATCTTGACTAGAGTATACCTATCTCCAAAATAATTTGACAGGAGGATGTTCCTCACCAGCCTGTATGAGATGCACCACAAACCTCTTCCATTATATTTGTATTTCTGTCCAGTGATCCAAGTTTTTTGGAAATGAATGTACCAATTCACCATAAGCCACACAAATTATAATGCAACTCTTTCCCCCTCTTGGGCTCTTTTTGGTAGTCTGCTGATCCCTCCGCATAGAAAGTGCTCAATTTTGTGGATCTCAACTGCAGCCAGAAAAACAGTTCCTCAAACTGATTTTTTTTCCAAAACATTTTTGTTCTGGATGGATTGGTTGGATTCTTCAGTACAGAAAGAATCTAGGGATATTTTTTTTTTCCTATCATGGCAACCAATTATCAAGATCCTTCTATACCATGTTAAATTTCGCATCTGATCCTGCTTTCGGTCTACCATATGATTCCTTGTACAATCAATTGGAGGCTCTGCTCCAATTCTTAATACCTAGTGGTGTCTATTTCAAATATATAGTCCTAAAATCTACTGGAGACATGGTTGGTCTGCATGTCTTTGACCTCTCCTCAACTACCTTAGTCCCTCTCCCTCATTAAGGTTTTTTTTATTTGCTTACTAATTTATAATGATAAAGATATGCAGAAAAGCCTAATGCTACCCATACACAACTTTTCTCCTTTTATTCTAATTAATTAATTATAATCGATAATTTGCTTGTGTATTCTTCATCTCAAATTCTGTTTTTTTCTGCTCTTCCTATCACTCTTCCGTCTTCCTTCCCTCATCCCCTTGTGGTTTCCCTGTTGGGAAAGTTGTACTAATTGAAAATAGTTAAACGTTTAAGAAAAACAATTTGAAAAAAAAAAAGTGTTCATCCTATGGATCTTCAATTGTTATTGAAAAATTGAATTGCCATTAACCAATTGAAAACCAGGCCATTTTACTCCTTTTATGTCCGGGGACTATTTTTTAAGTAAGGTTTTGGGAGCTATAGCATTATCTTGAGCTTTCTAATTCAGATAGTTTTTTTCACCTTTTACATAAAGCTTTATTTTTATGTAATTTTCACATTAGAATTTACAAGAAAAATGGTAAAATAAAATAATGCTTGATTTTCCATTTTATCTATATTTTTTATTAGCAAAAAGTTCCACTGAAATAAGTTTTTACACTGTATCTTGCTTCCGGTTTTGGTTGATTTTTTCAAGGTAGTGGTTTGGGCTGTCAAATGTTTTTTAAATTTTTTTTGTTTTGTCACTTTTCAAAATTGATTTTAAACATTGACTGTCAACCATCCTGATAGACGTTAATAGAAAATCCGTTCAGCAGCCCCCATTGAACGGATTTTCTTTCGGACTTTTTTTTGCGATGTCAAAATACCATCTGGATTCTTTAGAATCAGAATCCAGCTGGTATTTGCATACTGCCATGTGGATGTAGCCTTAGTTTACTGTATAGTTATCCTTTGCCCTTTGCAGAACAGCCAATAGAATTAACTTTTTGCAGTAAACAGCAGATCACCATGCAGAGACCTGGGTGTGGTGAACAGTGGCTAAAAATGTGTATCCACCAGCACACACAAAGAAATCACAGAAAACAAGAAACAATCAGAAAGAAAATCCTATAAAAATATAACCTTTACTTAAAGGGGTTGTATCATTACATAAAATGGTCTTCAGAATAAGGGGACAGTGAAAACAATCAACTTTGCAATTGGATGTCATTGCAAAGCTGTCTTGTTTTCACAGTCTCCCTTATCTTCGTTTTGTGTAAACCCTGTTCCCCAGGGCCGGTCGGATTCAACATCCTTTCATTTCATTGGCTGATGGCTCTACTAATTTACATTCTGTCTGGCCCCCTGGTCATATTCATGGCAGCATGCATTCCTGCCTCTTTCACTAAGAATAAGGGGCCGGCAACATTTCACTCTGCACAGCCAGCAGCTCCACAGTAACACTGCAGCTTCTTCTACAATCAGAAAACAGCAGAATTGTGCTCGGTGCCTAATGCTCCTGCGTGTAAACATAAAAGGAGACAGATCTGTGCTGCTCTGGATGAGTTCATAGAAGACTGGATTCAACTGTAACAAACCTCTCTCTGTGAGAGGAGAAGAGATCAGTGCTCTGATTTCATAGAAGACTGTCTAGACTGAATGCTGGGCTGTGGTATGTAAACAAACAGTTATTACAAAATAAGACTGCATAGGGAGAGGAACTACACAGTGACATGTGGACTCAGACAGAGAGGGAGGGGGGGGAGAGCAGGGAATCTGCTATCACCTCCCACTGATCTCAAACAAACACACTGACTCGGGAGCAAGCACGAACAGTGAAGGGGGGATGATGTCATCCCCCTTCAGTTAAGAAACACCCAGCTGGGAGGGGAAACACCCCTGGATTTGAAGAGCTGAGAAACTGAAATTACAATGAAACACACTAACTGATGAAGCGATACATCCCCTTTAATATCCTTAAAAAAAACCCAACAATCAATATTTTTGGAGTGAACCAATAATATTAAATAACCACAGGTAAATATCGGGATGTGTTACCTGGATAGCCACGAATTAAGATCAGATATACCATTAAATTGATATCGTATTTTTCGGACTTTAAGACACACTTTTTCCCCCCAAATTTGGGGGGAAAAATGAGAGTGCGTTTTATAGTCTGAATATGCTCTCTTGGACCGGCAGGAGTGTGAGGAGTGATGCTGTGGGAAGTACTCCATTGCTTCTCTCCAGGCTCCTGCCAGCCCGAAAGAGCACTGTACAACGGCGGTATGCAGCTGATAAGTACAGTTGGCAGCCGCCGCCAACACCAGAGAAGGAACTCTCCGTCCCTGCTGTTAACACGTCTAGCTGAATTAGGATCGGTGCTATGCAGTGGGAGGATCGGTTGCCATGGCAGGGTGTAATAGGTAATGAATGAAGGAAAATCCTATATACAGCAGTACAATAGTACTGCTGTATATAGGACAAGGTATTTTGCCCCCTAGTGATGAAGTACCCTAGAGGGACTAAGTAGTAAAGTAAAAAAAAGTAAAACAAATTATATTATATATAATAAATATATATATATAATAATATATATATATATTATAATATATTATATAATATATATATATTATATATATTCATATATATATATATAATATATTATATAATATTTAATGTGAAATCTCTCCACTTTCATTTACAATAAAATGTTACATGGCATCGCCACGTGCGTAAAAGTCCGATCTATTGAACTATAACATCATTTATCCCATACGCTGTACACTATAGAATACAAATTTCAAATACCAAAATTGTGTTTTTTTGTTCATTTCATTTCCCAAAAAAATTGGAATAAAAAGTGCTAAAAAAGTCACATCTATTCCAAAATGGTACCAATAAAAACTACACTTCAGCCGGACGTTTTGCTTCAAATTCTTTTTTTCTATTTTCCTCCTCTAAAACCTAGGTGTGTCTTCTGGTCCGGCCCAAAAAATACAGTGATTATATCTCAAAGGTTCACAATGCCTTATGCTGCATATGGAACTATACTGCTTATTGATTACACTGCAGGCAAGTCCGCCATTAGGACAGTACTGCTAGTACTGCCATACGGGCCTGGCCACTCTATGAAAGCAGATGGGGCCCACGGCCACCGGCAACTAGGACCCCTTTGCTTCACAGCAATGGCAAAAAGTACCATATACGCTATCTCAATTGTATGCAAATCCTTGTGAGATGAATACCATTGAGAATAACAGTGAGGTAGACAGAGCTATGTGCTTCCGGCCCCGGCCATATGTCTCTGCTGAAGTGACGTCATCACTAGAGATGGTCGAATTGATTCTAACAAAGTGGAATTTGTTTAGAATTTCAGGAAAACTTCGATTCTGAACGAAGTCGAAGTTTGGGGTGATTCGCAGGAACGAAGCGTGTTTTTGATTGATAAAATGCCTGCGAGCATATGGCGTTACATGTGGCAAAGAAGTCTGGGAGGAAGAAAGGCGTAGCCTACATGACATGTGCAGAGATGGAGCCAGAGACCGGCGGGATTCTGTGACGTCACCGCACTATATAAGCCCGGGCGTCATGCTCGCTCCTCACACTCTTCTCACTGTGCTGTGTAGGGAAGGCGCTGCCGCCGCCGCAGCTGCTGCTGTTTATGATATCTCATACTAAAGAACTCACTTTTATACAGCGATTTTTGAGATTTTTTATACAGCTTGCCTCAGAGACTGCTTCTCTTATGTTCTAATTCTGATTTTGTGGGGTATTGGAACTGAAGTCCACTGTGCGTCCAATGCAGCTGCATATACATTTTAATGCTATCTGCTCAGTTCTTCAGCACATTGAATATCCAAGGGTTATCTAAGCCTGTTCCTGTTGTATTCAGTTAAAGAAACAGCGTTTTCACAATCCAAATACCACTTAATTTTTGGTTGCTCATTTATTTTGCGCAATTTAGATCCAGGGATTAATTAAGCGTTCTGCTGTCGTGGTCACTAAAAGAAACGTTCTTTTTCACCGCCAAAAAAGAAATTTTGCCTGTAGCATAATTCATAATCGAAGGTTAATTACAAGTTTTTCTGTTGTTGTGTTCCGTAAAATACACGCCGTTTTAACACGCTACAAAGCTGGTAATTGTTGGCAGCATATTTCTTTTGCGCAATTTACATCCAAGGGTTAACTAAGTATTTTTCTGCAGTTGTACTTAGTAAAAGAAACATTCTTTTTCACCGCCAAAGAAGAAATTTTGCCTGTAGCATAATTCATATCCGAAGGTTAATTAAACCTGTTTGTGCTTTTATATTCAGTAAAATACACAGTGTTTTTAAACGGCACATACAAGAAAAAATTTTCTGCCCATTTGTGGAGCGCAATTTATATCCAAGGGTTACCCAAACTTGTTAGTGGGTTCATTTGGAGTCAAATACAGGGTGTGTATTTATCATATACAGACATCTTCATCAAACAGTGTCTGTATATTTTAGAACACAGTATGTCAGACAGAGAGGTGGCAGGCTTTTCAGCTGCGAGTGGCAGTGGTACAAACATTCCTGGAGCAGGCCCAGGTTGCAGCACAGCAAGGAGACGTCGCAGCAGGGGTCATTCGGTGAGGCCACAACTGCCGCTGTCATCTAGCGGCCGTGTGTTGTTCAGCAACCCAATGGTTCTTGATTGGTTGACTAAGTCATCCACTTCCTCCCAGATGACATCTGACAACCCCAGCCAAGAGTCGGTGGGAATGTCAGACACAACCCTTAGTTGGCATGGCCCAGGAGCGGGTCAGCGGCCCTCACCTGTACTCAACCCGCTTCTGTCCCATCCGGTTCCCTCAGCCAGAGATCTACTTTGTGGTCTGGGCTCAGTGACACTATCTAGCGAGGATGAACAATTTGAGGAGGGCAGTCAGCAGCTACTTGGCAGCGAAGAAATTGGGCCAAAACCCCCTGCTTCTTGCAGTAGACGGCAAAGTATATATGTGGAGAGTGGCATGGGAGGTCATGTTGTGAGGGGTCAGCCTCTGCATACCAAGACCGGTGATGAGGACAGCAGTGACAATGAAACACAAATTGATGATGATGTAGCCAACCGCACTTGGGAGCCGGGTGAGGCAAGGGCTTCCTCATCCTCAGGAGAAGAGGGCGTCAGCTTGCGCGTCAGGCAGCGGCGCAGTCAGCAAGTGGGTTCTGTGGCCGTGAGTCAGCAGGGTAGCAGCAGTGTGAGGTCAGGAGCCAAGCGGCCACGGGGTAGAAAACCCGCTTCGCAGGTCCAAGAAAGTAGCGGCACAGGGGCTCAGCGAGGCAGCGGCGTCAGTAGTCACTCAGTGCGGAGCGTTGGCGGTAAAATCAGATACTCGTCGGTGTGGCAGTTCTTTTCTAAGACACCGGAGGAGCCGAATATTGGTATATGTAGAATCTGTGGGCAGAAAGAGCAGCGTGACCAGAGAGCTAACGTTGGCACCATGGCCCTGCGTAAACACATGCAGCGTCACCATCCGGTGGCCGCGGAGAAACATGGCTCAGATGTGGTCCATCCTGCTGCTGCAGCAGCAGCGCCCAGTGGCACACATGCCATTGCAGCCAGTCAAGGCTCCACTACCTCTGCAGAAGGGAGCCGTTTCTCTTTGCCATCATCTCCTGGTCAAGATGCTCCTGCTCCTCGCTGCTCATGGCGCCAGCAGTCGTTCAGCGAGGCGATTGCATAGAGACAACAGTATGCGTCCAACCATCCTAAGGTGCAGAAGCTGACCATGCTCCTGTCCAAGTTGTTGGTATTGCAGTCCCTCCCTTTACAAATGGTGGACTCTGCACCGTTCAGAGAACTAATGGCTTGTGCCGAGCCGAGATGGAGAGTTCCAAGCCGTAATTTCTTTTCCAAAAAGGCAGTACCAGCACTTCATAAATATTGTAGAACATAAGGTGGGCCAGTGCTTCAGCTTATCGGTTTGTTCCAAGGTGCACGGCAGCGCGGACGTGTGGAGCTGTAACTACGGTCAGGGCCAGTACATGTCCTTTACGGCCCACTGGGTGAATGTGCTTCCTGCCCAGCCACACCAACAACTTGGACAGGAGACGCCGCTTTCTCCTCCACGTTGTCAAACTGCGGCTCCTGCGCCAATGTCCGCCTCCTCCTCCTCCACCACCGCCATCCTCTCAGCCTCCTCAAGTACTGCTCCATCATACCACATGTGTACAGCGGTGTCATGAAGTTCTACACCTGGCTTGCCTCGGCGAATGAAGTCACACAGGGGAGGAACTGCTCCGCGTCATGCAGCAAGAAATCGATGTGTGGCTTTCTCCGCGCCAACTGCAAATCGGAACCATGATGATGGACAATGGGAGTAACATGGTGTCCGCGCTGCACCGAGGAGGGATGGTCCATGTGCCTGTATGGTGCATGTGTTCAATCTGGTTGTGAAAAGGTTCCTGAAGTCTTCCACCGATCTTCAGAAGATTCTGAAAATGGCCAGGAAACTGTGCATGCACTTCATCCATTCCTACAAAGCCAGGAACACCCTCCTCGAGTTGCAGCGGCAGAACCGCCTCCCCCAACACACTCTGATATGCGTTGTTTCCTCCCGTTGGAATTCCAGCCTGCACATGTTGGACTGACTGCATGAACAGAGAAAGGCCATTAAATTAATTAAATTAATTTTTTGATGATCCAGGCGGACAGTAGTACTCCCCTGTGTAACTTTGATGTCAGCCAGTGGCAGCTCATGTGTGACACCTGCCGTTTGCTGAGGCCAATCGAGGAGGAAACGTTAATTTGTCAGTCGCCAGGACTACGGGATGAATAACGTCATTCCACTGCTTCATGTCCTGGAACAGATGCTGAAAAATCTGTCTGGGCAGGGGATTGGAGACGTGGCGACTACATCTCGTGGCCACATGAGTCCGGTGGGGACTGAACTGGAGGAGAGGAGGGGACATTGGAGCAGAAGAATTGTCGGTGAAATGAGTGGATTTTCTACCCAGGTGACAATGAGAGAGGAGCAGGAGCAGCTGAAGGAGGTAGATGGAGATGAGGAAGAAGAGCAGATGACCCCGCAAGCACCGTGGCATTATACAGTGGAGATGGAGGCAGGGAGCCCCTCGGAGTCACTTGTGTAGATGGCCCGCAGCATGCTGATTTGCCTGGTTAGTGACAGCCGAATAGCCAGCATCCGGCAGAGGGATGACTTCTGGCTCTCCACCCTATTGGACCCTCGCTACCCGTCCAAAATGGGAGCCTTTTTCCCTGCTGCTGAGAGGGAGGACAAACTCAAATACTATAGGGAAATCCTCCATAGTCAGTTGGCCGCTGCCTATGTGCGGCATCGTCCCTCCTCTGACAGGTCTGACTGGGGGTTTCTTCAGCGCTCACGTACTACTGCCGTGGCTGCTGGGAGAAGGTGGGGGGGTAGGAGCAGTACAAGCTCCATCAGCAGCAACCTAAGTCTGGAGTCACTGATGAGAAGCTTCCTTCACCCGCCTAGTGAGGAAGGCAGTCACCAGCAGCAGAAGCAGCAGCAGGGCCTGGAGCAGTCCCTGAACCAACAGGTGGTGGCCTTCTTGGACAGCACTCTGCCACCCCAGTTAGAAGATCAGCTGGACTACTGGGCAGCCAAACTGGATCTGTGGCCGCAACGTGCCGAGTTTGCAGTGAAGCTGCACTGCCCGGCCTGTTGTGTGGCATCAGAGCGGGTGTTCAGTGCGGCGGGGGCCATCGTTACCCCAAGGAGAACCCGCTTGTCCACTGGAAATATGGAACGACTGACCTTTGTCAAGATGAATCAGGCGTGGATCGGCCAGGATTTCCACACACCAATGCCTTAGGCGTCAGATTACATCAGCCATGACACCTCACCCAAACTTTGAGAAATGAGTTTGGGTTTAAACTACCTGCCTCAGCCACTATTCTGATGCCGTCACCCGCCTGATGCCACACATCTGCTGACAGTTTCTCCATCTGCCTACCACCATCTTTACCAGGGACTGGTAGACTGGTATTGCCACCCACTACCACACTCTGTCATTGTGCCACTCTATGACCTCATGCTGCCATAACCTAAACACTGTGTCATTGTGCCACTCTGTGGCCTACTCTTGTTTTTGCCACCTCCAGAATGTCATTGTGCCACTGTCTGACCTGATGCTAATGCTGTTGCTCCTGCCGTGACCTCCACACTGTCATTTTGACACTCTGTGGCCTACTCCTGTTCTTGCCACCTCCAGAATGTCATTGTGCCACTCTGACCTCATGCTGCTGTGGCTTCTGCCGTCAGCTCCACACTCTGTCACTGATGTTGCCACCTGAGCTCTCAGCTTGTTTTTTTCCAGCTTTAGCTGCCATGACTTTATCAGGCTACATTCCCGCTTCAGTTTTTTGGTTAGTTTTACCCACTTAAGTGCCCAGGGAATTTTATAGTGAAGCGATTCTAAGAGCGGCGGCAGTCATCTGCGTGTCATACTAAAACAAAACATTGTATGAAGACCAAATCAAGCTCCCTCTGCATATTTAAGCATGGCACAATGTTCTATAGCACCCTACAGGCTCTGTGCAGCCTGGAAATAGCTGTTTTTTAACGCAATTCATCCCGAAGTAATTCGGACCGAAACTAATTTTGTTGGAAAATTCGGCGAAGTCGGTGAATCGAATTTTTTAGAAATTCGCCCATCTCTAGTCATCACGCGCCTGTGCTGCTTTCTGTCCTAGGCCCCAAGCCTAAAGCAACAGGCTTGAGGACTCGCCGGGGGAGTATGGAGAGGTTTATACTTACCTACTGTAGGCCCCTATATACCTACATACTGGGAGCCCATATCTACCGACCTACAAGGGGGTCGGCACCTACCTACCTACTGGGATGACTCTTACTACCTACCTACTGGTGGCCCCTATCTACATACCTACCTACTCACTGAGGACCGCTATATATCTACCGGGGGCCCATATCTACCTACCTACCCACCTCCCTACTTTGGGCCCCTATCTACTAGAGGCCCCTTTCTACCTACCTACTAATGACCTGTATCAATCTTCTACTTTCCTTCTGAGGGCCCCTTTCTACCTACATGGCTTTTCTATCTAGCAGTCTAACTACTGGGGGCCTCTACCTACCTACCTACTTACTGGGAGTCACTTATGTAACAGATGTCATTAATGTTCCATTCCTGTAACAAGAATCTTCTGGCCTAAACTGTCTCTCTGGCTGCTCCACACTGTCACTGTCTGGAATCAGATGGCTTACACTCTTTATGGTGAGTCAGTAGTTTCAAACTTCAGGTTTCTCTTCAGATTTCTCACAATCTCTGTCATCCTAGACCTCAATCTTGCCTAAGCCCCTTGTAAACATAAAATCCAAACCCACCTTCACGCTGTCACCCCATGGGAAATTTGTACAGTGGTGGGAAACAGGTAGGGAGGTGGAAAAGTGAGAATTATAGAATTTTTCTGAGGCAAATTCTGCATGGATGAGTCACGGCTGGGAGAAGTCGTCAAGGTGTTCTGGACCAGACAGAGAAAAAAAGAGAAAGTGAATCACTTATATATCTACAGAGCTCCTCTGTATAACCGGTATTTGCCACTATATGGTCACTGCATGGCATTAATAGTATAGTGGTATTATTCAATCACTATGTGGTGGCCTATTCAAAAGTTTGCTATGTTGCACAGCCTTCTCTTGTTATGCCTCTGACTTACATAGTTACATGGTTAGAGTACAGTTGAAAAAAGACATATGTCCATCAAGTTCAACCAAGGGTGGGGAACATGTGGGTGAAGGGAGGGAGATAAGGAGTTAAGCCTAGCTTCCCTATTGGTATTCCCTATAGCTTCCCTAATGCTTTGAAACCCCTAAGGCACGAACCAATCTGCTCTAAGAAAGATCTCATTTCTGATCCCAGAGTTGCCATCAGACAGGATCCAGAAGTTTACATGGCTACATACATATTAATATTCTTTTGTTTCAGGTAGTTATCTAAGCCTTCTTGAAACTTGCAACTGTTCCTGCTGTGACCAGCTCCCCAGGCAGGCTATTCCACAGGTTTACAGTTCTCTCAGTGAAGAAAGCTTTTGTTCTCTGGAGATTGAATACTTTGTTCTCCAGCCGAAGGGAATGTCCCCTTGTCTTTTGAGGGGGCTTTACATGAAATAATTTTTCCACATACTTTTTGTAGGAACCATTTATATACTTATATAAATTAATCATGTCTCCACAGTGCCATCTTTCTTCAAGACTAAATAAGTTCAATTCTTTTAACCTCTCCTCATAATTAAGATGCGCCATTCCCTTCATAAGTTTGGTTGCTCGTCTTTGCACTCTCTCTAGCTCCATTCCATCTTTTCTATAAACTGGAGCCCAGAACTGAACAGCATATTCCAAATGTGGCAGCACCAATGCTTTATACAGAGGTTAAATAACATCCTTGTTCTGTGAGTCCATGCCTCTTTTAATACACACCAATATCTTGCTTACCTTAGAGTCAGCTGATTGACACTGCATGCTGTTCTGTAGTCTATGATCTACAAGAACGCCCAAATCTTTCTCAAGAATTGATTCTCCAAGTTTTTCTCCCCCTAGGACATATGATGCCTGCAGATTATTCGTATCCAGATGCAAAACCTTACATTTATCCACCTTGAACCTCATTTGCCAAGTGGATGCCCAAACACTCAGTGTGTCCAAGTCTGCTTGCAATTTATGAACATCTTCCACAAATTGCACTACACTACATAGCTTGGTGTTATCTGCAAAAATAGAAATGGTGCTTCTAATTGCCTACATTATATCATAAATAAATATGATAAATCAATAAATATGTTGAATAAAAGAGGACATAATGCTGAGCCCTGGGGCACACCATTCATAAATGAGGATCACTCAGAGTAGGAGACATTTACCACCACTCTCTGAGTACGATCCGATAGCCAGTTTTTAATCCAATTACACACTGTTATTTCTAACCCAATAAAGGCTTATGAGGGACAGTGTCAAACGCCTTTGAAAAGTCTAAAAACTATATCCACAGCTGCCCCGCTAGTCAGACTTCTACTCACCTCTTCATAAAAAAAGATCAGGTTGGTCTGACAACTTCTGTTCTTAGTAAAACCATGCTGGCAATCTCTTATAATATTATATTCAGCCACATATTCCTGTATATAGACCCCTTTGAGCCCTCAAACAGTTTTTCCACAGTAGATGTTAAACTTACTGGTCTAAAATTACCTAGGCAAGACTTAGAGCCTTTTTGGAAGATGGGAACTACGTTTGCCTTGCGCGTCTCCTGGCACTATACCAGTAACTAGAGAAATAAATATCATTTACAGAGGCACATATACACTATTTTCTTTCCAACAATGGTCTTCCCATGCTAATTCTAGATCTCTGCCATGGATTCATGGGATCAGGGGAAGAACGTACAGATATTGTTGCCAGACTGCACAAAATCTGTGACTCAATACAACAAGAAAGGCACACATTACATAACTATAAAAAAATTTACTTACACAACTTATAGTCGTAACAGAGGGCGATTCTCTGCTATAAAGGGATTCTTGCAAAATTTACTGGATACCCTATAGTATTTCATCCTCCATACAAGAACAAGTGACTCTGATTAGATTAGTGAAATCAAGTAAAAAGGGTCATATAGACATACACTGGTTCTATGAACTACTGACATTGGTCAATTCAACACCTAGTAGAATCAATGCCATGTTCTGAGAGACAAAAGAGGTCCAACACTACTAAATAGCTTCTTCAATAAAGTGGAAAGCCAGTGTACCGTAAATTCCTGCCATTGAGCATATTTATCACTTGGTCATTATAACTCATTCCCATAAACAATGACAGTTTTAAGAATAAAGTTATCCTACTAATGAAAAAGGGCCAGAGCCAGTACCCATTAACCGAAATGTGATAACCGCTTCTCATACTCTTATCTAAGATCAGAATATTGTTTCCTGTTACTATTTTTCACACCATTATTGATATAATGTTTGACTTTTGTCTGAAATGCTATTAATGTACCATTTCCCTTTTAATGATTGTATTTGTTCATTATTAGCAGCATAGTAGTCCATATTATACTTTACATTTGAAAGGTGGACTTATCAAAACAAATCATTTGAGAGATCGAACATTATGGAGACTCTCTGTATATAACTATTTCAGAGATGGCCTGTTTGAATTGAAGATCTAAAATCAATGGTTAAAAAGGACAAGTCACAATCATGAAAAAAGACCCTCTATGAATGCTATAATATTACATATAACATAATATAAAATGTATGTTTCTAAGGAGGTCTTAAAATATGTTAATACACACAGAGATGAATAGCAACACATGAAAATTACACAGTCAATATTTTGTTAACAAAGACTAGATACCAAGAAAGAAGCAGTGTGTGAAAAATTAAGTACAGCCTTACTGCTTTCATCAGAATTAAGAGTGAAAATGCCCTTGATTAACTGATCAGCAAGTGTGAGAGCATCTCTATAAAAGAATAAGGTCTTACAATTCCCTGGTCTGAAGCATTTAGGAACGTGTTAACACTATACTCATGAAGTATGACCTCAGCAATAATCTTAGAGAAACAAGTTTTGCTGCTCATCAATCTGGAAAAGGCTATAAGACCATTTTCAAACAATTTTAAGTCTATCATTATACTGAGAAAGAATATTCACGTAGAAACAATTTTAGACAGTTGACAATCTTCCCAGGAATGGAAAATCCCATAAAATTTACTCAAGGGTTAGACCTTACTAATCTCAGAGAAATTGCAAAAACACAAGAGCGACCGACCTCTCAGACTTCATTGACTCCAGTTAGTATTTTACATTTTCAAGTTCTTGACAGTACAATTACAAAAGACTTAGCAAGTTTGGCATGTTTGGAAGGGTTGCTAGGAAAAAGCCTCTTCTATCTAAAAAGAACATGGCAGAATGACCTAAAGGGGTTGTCTCACTACAATGATTGCTTTTTATGTTAAAGATCTTGCAAAACAAGTCACTTTGCAATATGTGTCCATTAACAGTATCCTACCTATTCTGAGATATCCCCTCTTGCATGGGCTGCATCAGCTCCTCAGGTCACTATAGCTACAGACCTGTTCAATCTCTCCTGATAGGCTGCCAGCACTGGTTGCTATAATTACAGACCTGGCTTCTACTGTAGCCTAGTAGAAACCAGTAAACACGCCCCTGAATTCAAAATGAAACAAAGAAAACCGGACTGAGGTAAGATGAATCAATGTAGTGAGACAACCCCTTTAAGTTTGCAAAGTTCCATATCAACCAACCAAGACTACTGAAATAAGGTTCTTTAGACAGATGATACCAAGGTGTATTTGTTTGGCCATAATGATAAGGGTCACATTTGGGAAAAAGTAAACATAGTCTATCAGAACAAACATGTTATATATATACTGTCATGTACAGTGGTGGAGGAATAAACGGCATAGACTTGTTTAGCAGCCACAGGACTTAAGCACCTTGCAATTCTTGAGTTAGCCATGAACTCCCATGTATACCAAAGTATTTTAGAGCCAAATGTGAAGACATCTATCAATCAGCTAAAACTTTGTCAAATCTGGGTCATGCAACAGGACAGTGATTTCAAATAAGCCAGCTAATCCACAATAGAAAGGCCAACAAAGAACAGAATGAAAGTATTGCTATTCCAGACCTCAATCCAATTGAAATGCTGTGGTTGGACCTTTAGAAAATTGTGCATAAATGTATGCCTACAAATCTCAGTGAACTGATGCAACATTGTAAAAAAGAATGGACCAAAATTCTTCCAGAACAATGTGACAAACTGACAAAATCACACAGAAAACAATTAAGATATTGCTGCTCAGGGTGATTCTGCAAGCTACAAATCTAGGGGGTACTTTTTTTATAAAAAGGGTGCATGATGAAGATGGGTGCGTGGGAGCCGAGGGGTGTTTATTGCGGTTAAAGTCCTCTGGCCTCGCCAGTGTGGGGCGCAGTGGGGCCCCTTTAGGGCAGGGACGCGCCACACTTTTAAATTTTCAAGACAGGCGGAAAACGAAAAATCATTAACATGTATTCAATAATTCATTTTTATTTTTTATTTTTTTACCCACTATTATTGATCTTGGGCTAACGAAAATAAAGAAAAAAAAAATGAATTTATTGAATTAATTTTTTATTGTTTTTTTTCGTTAACCCATATTTTTGTTCATTTTAAATAACATGGGCACAAATTCGAAAGTCATTTTTATTTCTGCCATGTACTTTTTAATTAAGTTTGCATTAGAAAGCCCAAAGAGCACATCGCCTCCCCTTGGCCCAAAAAATCGCGCCTCTTTTAAATGAGCCAATCAAAACAAACTCGCTTGCATTTCGTTTCCATAAACTCTATGAAAAAGGGAGCCACCCGGATTGGCTAAGCAAACGAGCCCCTCTTCCCCCCCCCCACTAGTGCTAGAAATTTTTTCCCATAGACTTTGCCCCTTCGCTACACCAAAATCGAGCACTACAAAATGATTGAGGATTCATATCGCCGCCTGCTCAACCAATCTTCACCCATATCCCTTCTAGGAAATTATTATACATATACTTTACATTGCCCGACTGTCCAAAGACTAAAATGGGACAAAGTAGCTCGCGCCTGATTGAGCAGGATACCAAGCCCCCACTACTCAACCAATCGCTCTTTTCTGCTTTTTTACTGTATTTTGAACTGTCCCCCTTTTTCATTTATTGTCAAACACTACTCCAAGGTTATAATGGTTCAATGTCGCTCCTATTCGATTGGGCTGGTTTCTGCCGCCAATGAAAACCTTTACAGTTTTAATTTACGTTTTCCCGGAAATTTTCATATCCCAATTCCGATGTTCGCCGGTCAGGGCGATAAAGCTAGTTAGGATTTGTTTTGATGTGTTTATAAAGGTTTTAGCTCTTTCCAGAAATGTTTTACACTTAATAAAATGTTTTTATTTACAATACTCCATGCCTCCCCACTGAGATTTCAGTGCCCCCACTCCCAAAACTACAATGGGACAAAGTAGTTCGTGCTCTGTTTGGCGGATAGCCAAGCCCCCGCAATTCAACCAAATCAGCTCTTTTCAGCATTTTTTACTGTATTTTGAACTGTCCCGCCTTCATTTAAGGGTCAAACTACTCCATATTATAATGGTTTCACGGTCCCCTATAAAAATGATTTTTGATTTATACCCCATGTCTCACACGGGGAATTTATTTCTTTTGCGATCTTAAATTTTTCCTTTAATTTTAAATGTCAACTTTTTCAACCATTTAATCTTTTTAGACAATTTTATTTTTTTATTAATGAAATAATTTTATAGCCCAAATCTTTGTAGTAATTACTGTGAAACATCGACCTAGACACATTTTGCCCCATTCCATTACGTTTTGCTTCAATTCGCCTCCCCCGTCAGGTAGACCACATTCAAAAGAGGTCTGCCTGTCGACGGGATGCGCCTCACTTTTCCGACCGGCAAATTTTTCTGCACGGACTATTCGAATGTGGGCATCCTGCTCCAGAAAGCCACAACCGCGCCACTCATCCCCCCTTTATGTTTGGCACAAGCCGAAAGTGGCGAAGTGCCCAACATCGCACCCCGGTCCAACAGGGGGTTCGGAAAAGGGGAGGCCATTTTTTCGCCAGAAAACAGCCACAACTCCCGATCATACATGTCGCCTGTAGCTTTTTTATTTTGGCTTCACTTTTGTTAAATACTTAATTACACAGTGAATTTTGTCATGTGTTCTTGTTCATCTGAAGCTGTATTCAAAAACTACATAAATCAAATAGGGTGTACTTTCTTCTACTCATAACTGTAAATAAAAACAGTAGAAATAACTAAAAGTGCTAAGTTTTGGTGGTACAATGAAAGGCATAGGGATGGATTACATAGAAAGGAGTGCAACATTTTTCACAGAGGAAATTACACGCATCTAGTGTATTTGTGTGACAAGCTAGAAGTCAGCAAGACTTCCCAAATCTTTCTCTTTAAGTTTCTCAACTCTCTTCTCAGTTTCTCAAAGCACTGGAGAGAAAAAAAAAAAAAAAAACTTTTGAACTAGTCGGTAACTTTTGGGAATAATTGATTTTGCAGCAATTGATAGGGAGGCAATCAATTTGTTCTTTGGTACAAGAACTGAGTTCAGAATTAAAAAAAAGAGAAGGCGGGAAGATGGGGGGGGGTGGTCACGTGATTTTGAATTCATACTCCTGTGGTAAGTTCAATTATTTTAGAAAGTTAGGGCTCTATACACAGACCCTCACCCCCCACCCCTAAGACAGCTGTTGCTTTTACACAAAAATGTGATGTAAATTTAATGACAAAATAATTATTGCATTCTTTATTATAAAAATGAGTAGCTTAAAGTTCTTAGCGCATAGAGTTTATTTGTTCATTTGAGGGCTACAAATAAGTAACATATTCTTAGTTTTATATGGAAGTAATTATAAGCTTTGCATAAAAAACTTAATTTTAATAATAAGTTTATTGACACAATCATAAAGCAAAAGAAAATAGAATACTATTAGAATTAAGTTTTGCATTTCCTATTTCCATTCAGTACTAAAAAGTCTTATAAAACCCTTATAAAAAGCATTAAATTTTTTGCTCCCAATGATTAATTAGTTCATTGCATAGCATAGTTCTATAAAAAGAATACATGCATAAAATAAGAAAGATGAATTGATTTATCAGAATGATTTATTTTGAGACATAAATAACAAAAACATAGATGATGACTTTTAGTTACACCAAATAAATGACTTGCCTTTATAATGGTTTTCCCATTTGGCTGTTTCACAGAGACGGTTCTACACATCCAACTTGAGGCTCACACTTCCTGGTTAGGCTGTGGGTGGTTCTTCAGCAGTAACTGACATCAGCTTTGCTATTCCAAGCTGAGTCTATTAGAAAGACATTGGTGATAGAGGGTTTTTAACAGCAGAAAATCACAAACCAATTTATATAATATCCACAGACTTGTAGTAAACAAAAATGTAAGGGCAAAAAAAGTATATGCTTAAAATATAACTTTTAATGATATCCTTTAAAAGAGCAGCAGCAAATTTTATCACAAGCGAAATAAAAAAGGCTATCCCTGGTCTGTTTAGCAAACACCAGAGGCACATCTATAAAATGCTTTCACATAGAGAACATCAATACAGCAACAGCATTTATTTGCCAAAGATATATATCCTTAGTTATTACTCACGGTTAGCTGACAATCAAATACAATATGTCTCAAATAATGATCCATCTGATTGATTTCACAACAATGGGAAGAGTGTCTTTGGTGCCAATTTCTCCCTACAATACCCCTAGATACCCTTGCCAATCACAGAGTAATTGCCCCGGCAAGGATGGTCCTGATACAGGACCTAACCCTACTATACCCTGTTAAGTCCCTAGTGAGACCACAAATATTCAGGGATGCTAATGCAGCACCCTGCATCCTGTATCCCAACGCGTTCCCTCCTATTCAGAATCAATAGAAAAGTATATTAAGGTATTAGATCTGGGGAGCCAATGTCTTCCTACCCAGAGAATGCCCAAAACAAAGATCACGATAGGTGCTTAGAACTCCTCTGATATCCAGGTGTCTACTACTTTCTAACTCTCCCTTTTCCTCTCCTTACCTATCTCTACCAAGCTACATTTTTACTGTCCCGCATTCCTGTCAGAATTATCTCCTTTATACTATGCATGTGTTCCTATAAAGGTGTCTTTAAACCGGAAGAAAAAAAATCCACATGTGAATTATGTGTGTGAAGGCGCTGAAGCTCGCTCAATCTCAGCGTACACAGATAGGGACTGACTTAATGTGTAATTAGTATTTACTATAGCTGGCCCATTTCACCCCCTGGAATGAATATATATATATATATATATATAATATATATATATATATAAATATATATATTATAATATATAATATATATATATATATATACCACATATACATATATATACATAATATATAGTATATATATATATATATATATATATTATATACACACATATACATATATATATACACACACTATATACATATACACACATATACATATAATATATATATAATATATATATATATATATATATATATATATATATAGTGCCAATTCAATTCTAAATCCTACTTTAGAGTCTAAGGAGAAGAAGGAGAAAGAATAATAAAAGGGAGGAGAAGAGGAGCATATGAACATTAGTCTACCCTATAACACACCAAGGATTGTAACCTATAGATGCTTTTATGAGGGCATATAGAAGAAAAAGCTCCAGATATTAAACTGTTTAGACTCATTATGTACCAACAACAGTGGATGGTATTCCCTCAAAAAAATGTAAATAAAACAAAAGTAAAAGGTTTCATTTAACCCCCCTAGTTGCACAGTATTTAGACGGTAAATCTCTTTTCTAAGGAGTTAATTATCCACATCTCCTCTTCTTGCTGAAATCCTAATTTGCTCAATGACATTGACATCTGATGCCAGAATAATTCCCTCGTGTGTCTTACTATCCCCTGAGGAACCCTGTTCTGTTGATTTTGAACAGGAGGAACAGGGTGCTGCATTAGCATCCCTGAAAATTTGTGGTCTCACTAGGGACTTAATAGGATGGAGGATTAATCGAGACATAGAGGGCCACAGGTATGAAAACTATCTAGGTCTAAAACTCACTTTGTTGCCCAGAGCAACCAATCAGAGCACCCCTTTCATTTCATATAGTGCTCTGGAAAAATGAAAGGGGCGCTTTAATTGGTTGGTATGGGCAAAAAAGTGACTTTTAGACCTAAACAGTTTTCATATATGTGGCCCATAGTATAGTTGTGAAATCAATCCGATGGAGGATTAATCGAGGCATATAGTATTTGATTGTGTACTAACTGTGAGTAATAACTAAGGATATAAATCTTTGGCAAATATACCCTGTTGCTGTATTGATCTTCTCTATGTGAAAGCATTTTATAGATGTGCCTCTGGTGTTTGCTTAACAGACCAAGGATAGTCTTTTTTTTTACTAAGGTTGTGAAAAAATTTGCTGCTGCTTTTTTAAAGAATATAATTAAAAGTTATATTTTAAGCATAGACTTTTTTTGCCCTCACCCTGTGATTTATATTTTTACAGGAGGGCACAAGGCTACAAAGCTTTAAAAATAAATAAAGTACCCATATTTGGTATCGCCGCATGCATAACGACCCACCCTATAAATCTGTCACGTTAATTAACCCGTACGGAGAACGGCATAAAAAACAAAAACAAAAAACAGTCACAGAATTGCGATGTTTGTTCATCCTGCAGCACATAAAATGGAATAAAAAGCGATCAAAAACTAATATAAATGCCAAAGTTAAACCAATTAAAACGTCAGTTCATAACGCAAAAAAAAAAAAAGTCCTTAGACGTCTCTGTATACGGAAAAATAAAAAAGTTATGGCTCTCAGAAGACAGCGATGCATACCGCTTCACCCCCAGTAGGAGTGAGCTCTGGCCGCGGGTGAAAAACGCTTCAACCTGTCATGGTTTGATAATAAAGCCGCAGGCAGGAGGAGTGAGCTCCAGCTGCCTGTGATCCGGCGCAGATGCCGCTCGCTGGTCTCTTACCCGACTCCCCGGATGCTTTCTGAAAGCATCCGGGTAGTCTGGTGACGTCACCATGCCCACAATGCATTGTGGGCATTGTGTCAGTAATTACCATGGTGACTCGTACACAGCAGTAACGCTGTGCACAGGTCTCCTATTCTAACAGCAATCTAACGATTGCTTTTCCAGTGGGATTTGCTGTTACAAATCCCCACTGGGTAAAAGTTAAAAAATTTGAAAAAGTAAAAAAAAAAAGTAAAAAAAGTAAAACAGGCGGGGGCGTGGCTAGCCATGTGAGAGAGCAGCAGCGTTGATACAGAGCTCCGTCCAGGGCCAGCATTCTTCACCAGAAAAAAGCCTTGATTATGGTCGGCAGAAGATTTAAAATGACCCTCAAGACACCCAAGACCCCTTCTGTGGGTGTTTTTTCCATCTCTAACTTTTTTTCCCCCCTATCGGATCTACCAGAGGACCCGTTGCTTCCCGGTGCCACAACCCCGACGGCGCCATTTTACCCACCTCGCAAGCCGCCAAGAGGGAAAAGACCACACGCTGAGGAGTCGGCGATACCCGCACCAGCTCCGGACAGACCGCAGGGCACGAGACGCTGCCGCGACAACACGCTAGCTCCGACCAGCCTGCAGCTCCGGAGCCTCTAGATCCCGCCCGCCAGAGACTTGCGCGGAGAGCCGAGCTGAGTGAGGGTGGGGGAGAGGCCGGCCGGGAAAGAGCCCGCGCAGCCAGGCAGCTCCTCGCCGCGGGACCAGCCAGCACGCTACGGTCAGTGCAATAACCCACTCCAGGCCTGCCAGTAGTTAACCGGCGACTCCGCTATTAAGCCAGCAGCACCTGAGGGGACAAACATAAGCCCCGCACAGTCACCTAAATGGCGGCCGGCACCATTTCCCCACATGTGCCCACAGTATGTGAGAGGGATTCCCCCCACCTCTCTCAATTCCACCTCCAATTGGGCGACGGAGGACTTGGAGGGAGCTGAGGCAGCACAAGCTACAAGGCTGCAGCTTGAGGTCCCGACATTCCTGGACCCGACACCTGGTCATGAACCCCAGACACGCCATACCAGAGCAAGCATGTTGACCTACCGCCAGACGCCGGCGCCGCCAAGGCTTCAGCCGACCCCCAAAGGCCGGAAAACGTGAGGTCCCAAATGAAAGCCACTGAACTTTACCATGCTTTGCCACCAAGGGATCCCACCTCTCCAACAAAGAACCAGTAAGAAATCATTATTTGGGTTGGACTATGTCTCTGTGGCTAATGAGCAGCAGGTACCACAGACTCTCTGTTGCCACGGCACCCACCCGAACCCCTCAGGAATGCACCCATTACTGGAACCGCCAATAGAGCGTAGTCTATCTTGGCACTCCAGCCCGGCGGATTCCATGTGGGGGGGTAGCCCTTTGAGGCCTCTCCCAAGCCCACAATCACAGTCAGCACCTGCCTACCCTAATGACGTCCAGATTGCCCCAGGCACCGCTGATCTTCCTCCCCCGGAGGTTGCATTGAACACCCTTGTGGCTCACTCCGAATTGCGAGCACTCCTATCTTTACTCCCATCAAAAGTTGATATGAAAACAAATGGCTAGAGACTTACAACAAACATGGCGTCAAGATTTGAAACCGGTTCAATCTGACGTCTCGGCGCTCAAAGAGAGAGTTCACCAATTAGAGACTGCCCAGCATTCCACTAATCTTGTGATCTCCAGCCTACAATCCTCCATCTCTGATCAGGATGCTCGAGTTATTCAGTTGGCCTCTCAAATGGACGATCTGGAGAACCACAACAGGCGGAATAACATTCGGGTCAGAGGCCTGCCAGAATCAATAAAGATGGCGGAAATCACACCAACCTTAACGAAAATATTTAACTACATCCTGGGGAGACCCGAAGACACTGTTATTGAGCTGGAGCACGTACACCGCGCACTTCACCCACAAAATCCTGACCCGAAACGTCCCAGAGACATTATTTGTAGAGTCCACCGCTTCATTCTCAAGGATGAGATCATGAGAAAGGCCAGGCTCATGCATAATGTAATTTATAAGGGTATGGAGCTCAGCTTATTCCCTGACCTCTCTAGAAGAACCCTCCGCATGCGAGCTGCTATAAAACCCCTGCTGGAACTTCTACAAGCCAGAAACATTGCTTACCGCTGGGGTTACCCGTTCGCGCTCCAAGTGCGACATAACGATAAACTTCTCTCATTTCGCTCCCCAGCTGACCTTCCTACTTTTTATTCGGCCTTGAATCTCCCAGAGGTATCGCTCCCGGACTGGCAGACGGTGATGCTGACGGAGAATCCCCTTTTTCAGGACGCCTACCCGAACACCCCAGATCGCATCCTCCACCCTATCACCACAAGCTCTAGGATCACTCGACGCAGACTAAGGAGTCCAGCGCAAGCATCTGCAAGACCCTAACCACAGCGCTGATCGGACATCCAAGCCTTGTGTTAGCATTTATTGCTTTAACTTCCCTTGGTTGATTGGAGTGCATCCCTTTTAATTTGGTCCTATCTGAAAAGTCTCACTCTGCCCTTTGGGCGGGTGGGACTTGACAGGAGAAGGGAGAAGTCTGGCACTCCTTCAACTCTCTTTGATTAATCTCATGTCTCCTCCTAGCCTCCCCCCTCCCTCCATCTCCCCCTTCCCCCTCCCCCCCTTTCCTTCCTGATTCTAAAAGCTTTCTGCTTCTAAGGGTCTGTCTCTATTGCTATAAGATGCCTTATGAGATTAAGAATGTAATCTTGGATGTATGATGTATTTGACATTTTGCTTTTCGTGGCTATCGGCTGACAACTTGGTTGATCCACACTTGTGGGGCTCAACCATTTTGCCAGTTGACATATTGCGACTAAATGCCCTGTGACGTCTCTGTTTAGCTAAGATTTTTACCTTTCTCCTTCATCGGTTATTTTTGTGTTTGCTTTCCATATTCTCCTGGTTTCCTCAATTTGCCTTGGTGCCCGCCCCCCGAGCACCATTGCCCGACTAGCTTTTTGCTAGCCTTTGCAGCCGTTTTTTCTGCCAGTACTCTCTTATCGGATTGTAGTTTCAGTTCTGATTTTTATTAGGGTTTTTTCTACTGTTCTAAAGGGTTAGGATTTTTTCTTCTCCTACGTTTCTAGTGGGTCCAGTCCAGAACTCCGAGCTCACTATTTGGGGCTACCTCCGATATACATCTGACATTGTCTTCGATACCCAATATGGCTAATATACGTATTTCCTCCCTTAACGTGAAAGGGGTTTAAAATCCCGGAAAAACGTTCTCAGGTTCTATATCATCTCCATAAACAGGGATCGCATGTTGTCTGTCTCCAGGAGACACATCTCCTGAGGTCGCACCTGTAGGGCCTTCGAAACGGATACTTCCCTGTCTGGTACCATAGCAGCAACTCGGAATCCAAAACAAAGGGGGTTGCCACCTTCCTTCATAGGTCATTGCCGGTTCGGGTCCTGGATGTGCTTGCAGATGAGGAGGCTAGATTCCTCTTCCTCAACTGTAACATCCAGGGCCATATGATCACTATCGCAAATGTTTATGCCCCTAACTCTGGCCAATTGTCCTTCTCTAAATGTTTTGACGCCCTCACAGCCTTCGCCACGGGACATATCATTCTCTGTGGAGATTTCAACCTGTCACTAGACACTTCATCGGGACACTCCTATTTGGCTAGGAAGGTGCTAAACAGACTTAAACAGGCCCTACATAGCATGCAACTTATGGACATTTGGAGGCTGCTCCACTTGAGAGAGCGTGATTACACCTTTTTTTTCACACCCACCCGGGTCATACAGCCGGATCGATTACATAATGCCGCAACACTCACTCCTGGCCTGCGTTTCCAACGCTTCCATTGGGTCTATCTTGCACTCCGACCACGCCCCCGTCCACTGTGACTTCGCCCTTCCTCACTTTACCCGTCCAGTCTTTTCCTGGAAGTTAAACGAGATGCTCCCTTTCGGGCTCGTTATGCTTCTCTGACCTAAAACAAACCCTTGACGTTTTCACCTCGTCACATCTATCTCACCCATCCCCCCCTCAGATCAAGTGGAAGGCCCTCAAGTGTGTCCTGAGAGGGACCCTCGTTAAGCATGGGGCGTGGTTGAAAAGGAAGCGCTCGCAAAAACTGCAGACTCTTCTTGCACGACTCCACCTGCTAGAATTGATCATAAGTTTCTGGCTTGGATTCAGATCTCAGAGAACTCATGCAAACCCTCATGAGGTGCTTAGGTTAATGGACCCACAAACACAAACGATATAGACAGATCTGCTCCACGCTTTTTACGTGTGGAGCGAAAAAGCCGGGGGTCGTTAGCCAAGAGCGCTTCGTGACAAAAGAGCCTCCTTATTTGTCCCCTCCAAATTTAAAAATACAAGGGGAAATCTGGTTCATATTTCGGAGGACATATTGAGAGCCTTCCATTTCCTACTACACCGACCTATATAACATTCCCGCCCCTGAGAGCCTTGACGGACCAGAGCCATACCATAAATCCCTACAGGACTATCTGTCTGACACGGCCCTGCCGCCTTTGGATGCGCGATCCCTAGCCTCTCTGGAGGAGCCTTTCTTTAGCGGAGGAGCTCAAAACAGCAATCAGGCGCTCCCGTCTGGAAAGAGCCCGGGTCCGGATGGCTATACGGCGCAATTTTTTAAAACCCTGGTTGACGACCTATCTCCTTTCGGCATTTAATGAAGTGACGCCGGACTCACCTTTTTCGAGTGAATTTTGAAAACATATATCACAGTTATTCCCAAAGAAGGAAAGGACCCCAACCTATGCTCAAGTTACCGACCCATCTCACTTATCAACACAGATGCCAAGCTCTTTGCCAAATTAATTGCCATGAGGCTCAATCTGCTGATGAGCTCGCTGATCCATCCTGACCAGGTGGGGTTTGTGCCGTCCAGGGAGGCAAGGGACAACACTCTAAAAACATTCTCCCTTATCCATTTTGCTCAATCCTCACGCCTTCCTTGTGCCCTGCTTTCTCTGGACGCAGAGAAAGCTTTTGACCGGGTGAAGTGGTCCTTCCTGTGGGGGCTTTGAGGGGCCTGGGACTCGGACCGGCAATGATGGTAGGGGTTTTCGGCCTTATATCATGAACCCCAAGCCAATTCAATTAATGGCACTTATCCCAACCCATTAAAATCTGCAATTGGGACCAGGCAGGGATGTCCCCTGTCCCCCCTACTCTATGTCATTGCAATGGAGCATCTCCTACAAGCAATAAGAGCGGACCCCGCCATACAGGGTGTTCGGGTAGCAAAGAATCATCTCAAGTGTTCTGCATTTGCAGATGGATCTGCTCCTCTACCTAATGAGCCCGCTTTCCTCCCTACCAGCGGTGTTACAAGCCCTTTCAGGGTTTTGGGGGCACTCAGTAACTACAAGATAAATATTGCAAAAAGTGTGGCTTTAAACCTTTAAAATATCCCTGATTTGACCTGCGCACCTTTAAATCTACCTTCCAAATTCACTTGGTTCGCATCGTCCTTCAAATATTTAGGGGGTCCACATCCCCTCTAACCTGGAGAGGACTTTTGATCTTAATTTCTCTCCCCTGCTTGATTCAATTTCCAACGACCTGTCGAGGTGGGATAGGAAAGCGTTTGCCTGGCTCGGACGAATTAACATATTAAAAATGAATGTACTCCCTCGCGTACTATACCTGTTCCAAGCAGTCCCGGTCCTGTTACCGAAAGCTTTTTTTGCGACACTGCGCAGATTGACGCTTAACTTTGTGTGGAGCCGCAGCCGCCCCAAGATAGCGGGCCACCCTCTCTCCAAATCGCTGTTGGAGGGGGGGGCTAGCGGTGCCCGAGTGCCTATCATATTCCTTATCGGCGGTCATGGTTCGCACCCTGGACGCCTTTCATAATTGGGATTCCAAACTCTGGGTTGAAATGGAGACAAGTATGTTTGGGACAACTGCTGCAGCTCTGCCCTGGTTACCTGCAGCCCTCTTCCCTAAAAAACTCCTTCGAGGGGCCCCCTTAATAGCGCAAACTTCTGTCAGAGTCTGTAGAGCTTTTCCCTCAAATGTGACATTGTTTCGCCCTGGAGGCAGATTCACCCCTCTGATTGGGAATCCAGCTATACCTGAAGCATTATCCTGGGCTGTGGTCAGGCTGCGAGGGAAGAGGCCCTCATCCTCCATTTTTGGGGGTGTGCTCCTCTCTGACTCTCTGAAGACCTACCGGGACTTGACGGGCTTTGCGACTAATACATTGTTCTCTAGGTTGAACTAATACCAGCTGTTGAGCATTTACATGAAATTCAAGACCGACCTGGACCTACATAGGCCTTATATGCCCTTCGAGTCCTGGTGCCTCTTGGATTGCTCAGGAGAGCATGCGCTTGCTAGAGTATATGGACTTCTCTGTGCCCCCGCCACAAGCAAGCTTTCTTTCCAGATTGGTTGTGAAAGGGAACTAGGCAGGGAGCTTTCCGACGAAGCCTGGAAGAAAGCTTTTTTCTTAACCCACAAAGCCACCATCTCGACTAAAGCGCAGGAATTCAACTATAAGGTTGTCTCGTGCTGGTACAGAGTCCCCTCCCTGCTCCACTCTCTTTGCCCAGAGATCCCTAATACATGCTGGAGGTGCCAGAGTGATGTGGGGACAATGTCCCATATATGGTGGGGTTTCCCAGCCCTTCAGGGAAAGAGTAGTGGAACTCGTACAAAGCATTTCGGGTTTGAGACTCAGGAATGACCCGGCAGTTCTTCTACTCTTTGATCTGCCTCTTCTCGTCCGCTCTCTCAAGTCTCATCTAGTCTCATTTCTACTTCTGGCAGCAAAGGCGGTCATTCCCCGCCTCTGGCGCTCGACCGACTGCCCTTCCATCTCCTCCTGGTTTCACGAATACATAGACTTCAGCGCTTAGAAGAATTCAGAAACGACTCCCCCTTGCAGGCCAGTAGGTTCTGGTCGACTTGAGGTGACTGGATCACTTTCTGCCAGTTGGATCTTTACCGATCCTTCTCCTGATCAGACCTCAGGGGCTGACCTCCCCACTCCTCCCCTCTCCTTCTCTACTGCACCATTATATATATCGCTGTGATGCCCTTGCGAGTCTCTGTTATGCCCTGGACTGGACCAGACTGGACACTTCTAGTTATGTGTTGTCACTTTGTTTTTCTTCTGTTTGAGCCTTTTATAGTTTTCTCAGTTTTGGGTTCTAGAAGGACTATGATAAGCTACATCCCATCTGCAGGCTCATTCTGTTTTAATGTATCCTTATAAACGTGAGGATCTCTCCCTGTGATATCGAGAAATTGTCCTCCATCCTCACTCTCTATTCGCCTGTTCTATGTCGCACTGACTGTCGTGAGGATCGGCGGCACACCAGTAATCCTAAGGTCTTTATTTCACTTTTACGGTTTTGACATGTAAAACTTTGTGTTCCATCTCTTGACCATGCATGTTGGAGACAATGAGATCCTGATACGTCCTTCTGTATTTTGTGTTCTACTAATCAATGAAAGTTATCTTTAAGTACCTTTATTTATGTATCTCTCTGTTAAAACTTGAATAAAGATTGTCTGAATAAGAAAAAAAAAAAAAGTAACACAAACAATAAAATTAAAACATGTACACCGCCCTTTTCCCCTTTACAAACGCCAATCGCCCCAAAGAAGATCAAAAATAAATAAAGTACCCAAATTTGGTATCGCCGCGTGCGTAACGACCCACCCTATAAATCTGTCACGTTAATTAACCCGTACGGTGAACGCCATAAAAAACAAAAAACAGTCACAGGATTGCGATTTTTGTACATCCTGTAGCGCATAAAATGGAATAAAAAGCGATCAGAAATTAATATAAACGCCAAAGTTAAACCTATTAAAACGTCAGTTCATTACGCAAAAAAAAAGTCCTTAGACGTCTCTGTATACGGAAAAATAAAAAATTTATGGCTCTCAGAAGACAGCGATGTATAAATATTATTTAACACAATAAAAACACTTTTTTTTTTTAAAGTGCTTAAAAAAAAAAAAACACTATATAAATTGGGTATCGCCGTAATCGTATCGACCCAGATAGTAAAGCTAACTGGTCATGGATACTGCACGGTGAGCGCTGTTAAAAATATAAAACATTACTAGGATTGCAGTATTTTCTTCACCTTGCCTTCCAAAAATTGGATTTAAAACTGATCAAAGAGTCTTGTCCCCCCCAAAAATGACACTAATAAAAACTTCAACTCATCCCACAAAAAACAAGCCCCTACACAGCTCCGTACACAGAAAATTAAAAAAGTTATGGCTCTCAGACTATAGTGATGCAAAAACGTGTTTTCCTTTTTGAATAAAAGTGTTTTTATTGTGTAAAAGCAGTAAAACATAAAAAAAAAATACAAATTGGGTATCGCTGTAACCGTATCGACCTGATGAAAAATACTAGTATGTCAGTTATACTGCACGGTGACCGCTGTAAAAAATAAAAATAAAAAACACTACTAGGAATGCTGTATTTTGTTCAAAATGCCTCACAAAAACCTTAATAAAAAGTGATCAAAGCGGCATATGCCCCCCATAATGGTACTAATAAAAACTTCAACTCATCCCACAAAAAACAAGCCCATAATCAGCTCTGTATACAGAAAACTGAAAAAGTTATGGCTATCAGAACAGGACAACATAAAAACGCAATTTTTTATAGACCTATTTCTATTGTGTAAAAGTAATAAAACATAAAAAACTATATAAAATCTATATCATTGCAATTGTACCGACCCCCATAGTAAAGTTATCATGTCATTTACACTGCACGGCGAACGCTGTAGAATTGAAGCCCAAAAAACAATGGCGGAACTGCGTTTTTCCCCCTCATTTTCATAGCCCAATCCAAAAAAAAAAAACTATGGAACACCTGTGCGCCCAAAATGCACAATAGACCCCTAGAAGAGATCCTTGAGGGAGGCTGAATCTTGAAGGTTTCACCTGTTCTGTTACTTTGGTGGCTTTGTAAATGCGACATGGCCCCACCATAATCTGCGTTCCAAAAGCCAAATAACACTCCCTCCCTTATACGCCCTGCCATGCGCCCAAACAGGAGTTTACACCCACATGCATGGTATTGCTGAACTTGGAAGAAATTGCGTAACAAAATTTTGGGTGCTTTTTTACTAGGATGCCTTGTAAAAATTAAACATTTTCAGCTAAAATTGCAGATCGTTAGAAAAAAAAATTTTTTTTTTCCATTTTCACAGTCCAACACTAAAAAAAATTTGTGACACACCTGTGGGGTTGATATGCTCACTACACCTCTGGATATATTCCTTAAGGGTGTCGTTTCCAATATGGGGGCTTTTGAGGGGAGTTTATTAAGTTTTAGCACCTTAGGGTGTCCCCAAACCTGAAATGGCGCCTAAATAAAATTTTTATGAAAATGAGACCCCAGAGTTCGGTAGGTGCTCCTCCTATTCTGGGGCTTGTGGTTGAGCCAAATAGCGCACTAGGGCCACATATGGGATATCTCTGAAAATGGCAGAATCTGGGGAATCAATATTAAGTTGCATTTCCCTGATCACATTTACCGTATTCTTGTGAATAATGTATAAAAATTGAAAATCTGCAAAAAAAGTGAAATTTTGAAATTCCACTTTGCTTTAATTCCTGTAAAACACCTAATGGTTTAATAAACTTTCTAAATGCTGTTTTGAATACTTTAAGGGGTGTAGTTTCTTAGATGAAGTCCTTTATGTGGGTACCTAACATACAGGCCAATCAAAGTCATGTTAGAACTGGACTGGTCCCTAAAAAAATGTATATTGCAAATTTTCTTGAAAATTTGAAAATTACTACTAAATTTCTAAGCCCCCTAATGTCGTAAAAAAAAAAAAAAAAGACATTTAAAAAAAATTTTGCCAAACTACAGCAGACATATGGTAGATGCTAGTTATAAACTATTTTGAGTGGAATAACTATATGTCTTACATGCAGAAATTTTTGAAGTTTGAAATTGGTAAATTTTTCACGATACTTTAATATTTTTCACAAATAAACAAGCATTTTTTGGACCAAAATTTCTTTCTATCTTAAGGCACAATGTGTCACGAGAAAAAAATTTCTGAATCACATGGATAGGTTAAAGTGTCAAAAAGTTATTCTGACAAAGATGCCAGATTTAAAAAATGGGGCTCTGTCAGAGAGGCCAAAACTTGCTCCGGCGGTAAGTGGTTAAATGAAGAGTAAAAACAGTGAGAAAAATGTCAATCATTACACCAAGGGAGGTCATGTTATGTAGTATGTGAGTTGGGGACTTTCTGGTGTTGGAGGGTGTAAGGTAGCAATACGACTAGGGCATATTGCCCCAGGTTCCCTGTTGTCTAAGGCCTCGTTCACACAGCTGATTGTGCCACGGATTGGCGCTGTACTGCGCGCCGGAGTTGCGCTGCAGTACGGCGCCAATCCGCAGCAGCAATTACGGTAATCCACTGCTCTCATAGAGAACAGTGGAATCCGTCGCTCCTTCCCGCTCGGCAAATCCGCCCGGGGGGAGAAAGTGACATGCACATTATTTACGGCGCGGACGCGCCGTAAACAATGCATTGTCTATGGGGCTGGGAGCGGCGCCCCCGCCGCGCTCCAGCCCCGCCCCCGTCCCTTATTCACGGCGGATTTGTGAGCTCATTACGGCTCACAAATCCGTCGGGAATAAGCTGTGTGAACACGGCCTAACAGTCTCTTGATGCAATGAGATAGAAATGAAGGTAAAACAAAAGTTCAGTCTGTCACAGGTAGTGGATCCTCTGGACCACCGCAAGCGATGGCGTAAGCCACGCCAGGGAGCGGAATCTAAGTAGATCCCGGTTTTCACCAGAGCCCGACGCAAAGCGGGATGGACTTGCTACGGCGGGAGTCTACCAGGTCGCTACCCCTGACGTGACTTGCTTGCGGAGGCAGCCAAGGTGTAGTTTGGTACAAAATCATAAGGCAGGCTCGTAGTTGGGGACAGGCACTGAGGTCAGGACAGGTGGCAATGTTCGTGGTCCAGGACAGGCAGGAAGGTCAGGGCAGACAGCAAGGTTCGTGGTCGAGAGACGGAGGCAAACGGTACGGTACACGGTAATCAGACAAGACTTCAGGAACGCATTCTCAGTAGGCTAATGGCACTAAAGATCCGGCAGGGTAACCAGGAAGAGGCAGGCTTAAATAAGGGCAGCGACCGGCAATAGCCAATTACCGGTGCGCTGGCCTTTTAAATTTAACACTGTCGGTGCGCGCTTTTAATGTAATAGTTATCTTATCCATTCCAATCTAGGTTGCATTTCTGTGTATTTTCTTATACAATATATTGAGCAATAAATAAAGAAAAGTATGCTACTTCACCCTCAAGAAGTGGATCATTTCCTTTAAAGATGAAACAATGTATTTCTATGGTCTAGCAGTATTTTTCCATACTTAGTGGTAAAGTCAGTTTGAAGAGGATTAGAAACTTAAAATTCCTAAAGTTATAGAATATGTAAGAACATATTAAATATTTGAACACGCACAGCAATAAATATTTGACTTTACATAAATATTAAAGACAACAGTAACCTTCAGTAATATTATATTTTGGTTTCTGGTTAATTGCAGAAATAAGCTTAAAAGACATATCTTAGATATTAATCATTTAGTATTCCAATTATTTTCTTCCCAGGGATTTTGAGAAAAAAGCTACAGAGACAAAATGGATTAAGATTTTAGTACAAAATCTTCTTATACTCATTAAACACTTATAACTTTATTAAAATCATAGTTTTGACTTAAGATACTTATGTTTTGTATGAAACGCATTAGAATAATCATTCGTGTAAAATTATAACTTGACCTATTGATTTCTATGGAATCTTCCCCTATGTAAAACATTCATAACCAGATATCTAAAATACATTTTATTGCTCTTCTTTAATGCATAAAAATTGCACAAAGCAATGTTTAAATGTAGCAAAGATAAATTTGACAGATAACTCAGCATTAGTGATGAGCGATTACGTTGACTATCGTCATCGGGTCGATAGTCGATATCGGCAATTATCAATAAGATATCCGATAGTCGATAATAGATTATCGCCGATCACCATTAAAGTCTATGGGAGAGGAACAACACCTTCATTCTAACACCCAAACAGGGATGGAGAAGCTGGAATTAACATCCACAACAGTCAAATGGATACGGGCTACATCTTAGGCAACACACTAAGGTTATAAAAGCCACGGAAAAAAAACTCACAGACATTCACTATCCCTGTCTTGCACCACAGCATGACCCTTAAACCTGCATGACCCAAAAATTTAAAAAAGTGCAGAAGGCAGTATGATTTGAACCATCATTTTACTTGAACTGGACATTGAATATCCCTGTCCTGGAACGTAGCATGACCCCCAAAAACCTGCATGACCCCAGATTAAAAAGTGCCGGAATCCACCATTTTAGTTGAACTGGACATTAACTATACCTGTTCTGTACCACAGTATGACCATTAAACCTGTCTGACCCACAGATCACAAAGTGGCACTATGCTATTTTGTACAGTGACTGTCATTTAGAATATTTTTTGGTAACTGACATTTGTTTACAGAATTTATTTAGGGAAGTTTATTTATAGTTTTACAATTATTATCATTTTGCTTTTTTTTTCAAGTGGGGGATAACATACAACATACACCCCTCCCTGCAGGTTTTAAAGGTATTTTTTACACATGTAGATGTGTTAATTCATCCGCACACCCCATAAGTAATACAAATGTCCTAATCATCCCAAAACACTTCTTAGTTGAGAAGACATTTGCCCTCCTGGTTTTCTGAGAGTGATTCACCCAAATCAATTCAATGGTTTCATTTTTCCTCCAAATCCTTCTTCAGTGATTAGGGACAGACTCCACGGGAGATCAAAAGATGCGCCCCCAATATGACTCCAGCCCCAGAAAATTTAAGCCTCAAATTGTGCAATTGTGTCCACCCCTGGGGCCCTTTTTGACACTACTTAACCTCACAGAAATCACCTTTTTCAAAATCTGATTTTTTAGAGAAATTTGAAGCTCTCCTGATTGCCCCTAATGGCGAGAGCCAGTGCTGCCGTCAGCCATCTATTAACACGCAGGTTCAGCTGCCAGGTCCGGAGTTACAGTGGGTGTGGTGAGAGCCCAGGCTGGCGTCCGTCATCTATTATACACGGTAAAAATGCCCTTTTTTGAGCAGCAACGAAAACAGTCATGCTGAATTAGAGTGCGGAAGTGGAAGTGTGAGCTAAGACCTCCAGCCTTCCTCAGGACACAGTCAAGACCTGGGTAGCGCTTGCCCCTCCGTATGAGTGCGGACCAATTGAGCTTCACTTGGAAATACTGGTGGTTAACGCTCCTGTTCCACCAGGGCCCTTTTTCTTGCATTCTTTTTTTTTATTTTACTCAACTTGTGGAGGAAATTGTCTCTGTACTTGGTTCTCTCTCCGTGCTCCATGTCTCTAATAACCTAATCTGGTCAAGTCTTCTGTACCTCCCTTGTACAATTCAGAGGAATTTTTTTACCAGCTATTTTGTACATGAAAGTTTTTAGTAGTTTAATTCTAGAAAACACATTTTTAAAATAGGATTGAATCCCACCAGTCTTTGTTTCTTTTTTTTTAATTGTATTAAATGGGTTGTCTCAATAAAATGTATTGCTAGCTATGTTAAAGATCTTTGAAAAAACAAGTCATTTGCAATATGTGTCCATTAACAGTGTCCTACCCATTCCTGTTTCTGACAGCACCATCACCCTTGGGGCCACTTTGACAATTGTGAAGAACAAATGTCTGTTTTGAAACAAACAATTTTTAGAATAGGACCTGTAGTATTGCTGCATTTCAAAGCAGCATGACCCAAAATATTATAAAAATGACATTCTCAGCCATATTAAAAATTGTGATGGAGAAATGCAACTTAGAAGCCACATTCTGTTCCAAAGGACCAAATTATAGCTGTACTCACAGCAACATGACCTCAAAACCATTGACAATGCGAAAACTTTTAAGATAAAATGAGTAAATGGAATACGGTGTTGTCATGTAAACCTTGCTGTCTTTTACAGTCTCCTCACAGCAAAATGAACTGTTGGGAAAAAAGAATTCAAATTGCCCGTAAGAAATGATTATTTTAAAAAAAGTTTTCAAGAGGACCATTTCTGTTTGAAGAGGAATGTGAAGTAGACCGGCAACTAATCGGTGGGCCTCGCAATTGGGGCCACAACATCAGAGATCCATTTCCGATTCATCTTGATGAAAGTCAAACGATCCACATTATCTGTGAAAGCCGGATGCTTTGTTGTAATGACTCCTCCACTGTGTCAAGGTCCGCTCAGATATGACGCTGGCTGCTGGGGCAGGACAACACCTCTATGGCGTGGCGAGCGAGCTCGGCCATTCATCCATTTTGGATACCCAGAAGTCTATTGGGTCCGGAACACATACAAAAACATTGGTGTTGAGACGCAGATAGTCATGCACCATGATCTTAAGCTGGTCTCTGTGTGTTTTAGGTGTGTGACCTGCATTGCATGCGTTGTGAGGTGGTAAATAAAGATTGCCCGAGGTCACCCCCTTAGGCTTATGCCACCCTGCCTGCTGCTGCCGCTAAGGCTAAATTGGCACTCTACTGCTGTCAGGTCGCTGATGTTGTTTTCCCCCGTGACATTTGAGGAACGGGGAAGCAGACGCAAAGATGTCTCCAGTTGATCAATCAGCAAGGTCTCCATTTCCTGCATTTACTTTCTATTTTGGGGGGAAGGAAAGTGCTAAGTTTGTTTTGTTTTGGGGAAACCAGAAGGGTGGCCATCCAGTAAACTGTTGTTCATTTTTATGGCCTTAATGCAGGATCATGTTGGGGGAAATGGAGCATCCAAGCACTCATGTGAGAGATGGAGCCTTGATTTCCCAAGCCTCTGGGTCGAGGGGCACTAGCAAACTGATCTTCGTCATCTTCCTCCCCCCGCCTCAAATTCGCGGCCAACCTCTTTCCAAGGCAGGGACGTCGGTAACGTCGGTGTCTAGAATACCTCCTTCTCCTCCTCTCCGCTTCCTCCGGCACAGCTTCAACACAGCCCTGACTTGCCTGAGATGATGCACCGCGAGAGCTGATGCGCTGCCTTGCACTAGCCCTGGACCCCGACCCACTGCCTAATGAAGACAGATAAAATTGAGAAACTGTCGGCCTTGTGGATTCGACAGAGAGAAAGGCTCCGTGTCTGCATCTGTGTCCGTCTCCTCCTCCGTCGCTGGCGGGACCTGTTGTTTCAGAGTGTCCAACGATCGTTCCAGAACTAAGATCATCACAATACTCATGCTGAGAAGGGCATCATCCGCACTGACCATTTTGGTGGCTTCTTCAAAACTGGCAAGGATGGTGCAGAGCTCTTTCACCCGCCTCCACTCTCGGTGGCTCAACACCCCGAGGTCCGCACCGCTGCTTGTATGGCCATGTGTCACTTCGTACTGCGTAATGGCATTGCGCTGCTGCCACAATCGCTGGAGCATGTGGAGGGTGAAATTCCAGCGTGTTGCCACGTCAACAATGAGACGGTTGACGGGGAGGCCGAGCTGACGCTGCAACGCAGCCAGGCGGGACGAAGCAGGGTGCGAACGGCGGAAGTGCGAACTCAGACCTCGAGCCTTCCTCAGCAGGCAGTCCAGACCCAGGTAGCTCTTTAGAAATTTCTGGACGACAAGGTTCATGACATGTGCCAGGCAAGGGATGTGCTCCAGCCTACCGATCTTAAGGGCGGCCAGCAGATTTCGCCCGTTATCGCTCACCACCTTCCCTGGCACAAGGCTCTTGTCACCCAGCCAGCACTCGGTCTCGTTGCGGAGAGCCGTCCACAGCTCCTGACCTGTGTGTGGACGGTCTCCAAGACAGATTAATTTCAACACAGCCTGGTTTCTCTGGGCACGTGATGCCACCAGTGGTGGGTACACAAGTTGACATTTGGGCTGCCTTCGCTTCATGTTGGACGGATGCTGATGACGACATTTGTGGCCGTGACTGGGAGGATGAGGAGGTAAGACTGCTGGATGCAGGTTGCATTAACCACTGAAGAACAGATTGGCGACGCTGTTCGTTACTGAGATTCACAGGGCCCTGACCCAGTGATGACAGGCCTGACGGTCCTGCAACTGACGATCCGCTGGCATGCGTGTTGTCGCCAGCACTGGAAGGAGCACCTTCTCTCGTACCTCTACCTCCATGTCCTACCCCCCTCTTTGCTCGCTTACCACCTGAATTTCGCTCCATGTTCAGAAATATAAAAATTTGAGAAGGTATGGAATAGTTTTGGAAAGTCTCTTATTAAAAGACGGCAAATCACAGCTATTCTCAAATCCCTGAAATCAAAACAAAACCGCTGGATCGAAATTCAAGTGCCAGGTACCTACATCAACAAAGCTCGACAGACCAAAAGTGAAGACAACACCTGTCTGAAATGAAGACGCATAATAAAAGGTATTTTTGGCACCTATCAGTACACCTGTGGTGATTACAAAGTTGCTGAATTCAAATTTAACTGCAAGGTGGCTCTATCAACAAAGCTGGCCTGCGCCAAAGTGTAAAAAACACGTATCTGAAATGTAAACGGGATAAAAAAAGGCATTTTTTGGCACCTATCAACCTGTGGTGACCACAAAATTGCTGGATTAAAATTCTACTGCAAGGTGGCTATATCAACAACGCTGGACTGGGCAAAATTGAAAAAGAACACCTATCTGAAATGTATACTGATAATAAAAGAGGAGTTTTGCACCTAACAAATAGACCCGCAGTTACTAGAAAAGATCTGTATCCTAATATAAGCATGCACTGTCTAAACAAAGTTTTGGCTGTACAATATCCAGTATCCTTTATAGAGCTTGTCTGTGTTCGCCCGCGCCGCCCCCCCCCCCCCCCCGCTCACCCCTGTGACTTTACAGCGGTAGATGCTCCTTTAAAATTCTCTGCCTAACTACCTAAAATCTGCAAATCTCTGATCTAACTAAGTTCTAAGGATCACAGTAAAAGTAGAGCTGTCTCTGTGAAAAAATAGAATAATTTCTTTGAGCTGTTTGCTGAGCTGTTTGGACAGAGGCAGAGTGCATGTCCTACTGCTATGAGACGCTGACACACACTGATCAGGAACAGGAAGGGCTGTTCTATGTAAAACAAGGTCATGTGATTTTTCCAGCCAATCGCAACCATACACATCCAGTCATGACGTCGCACACACATCTCACCCTGCTCTATTCTGTAAGCTGATTTGCTGGCCACCAAAATAACATGAAGCGCCGAAAATGGCGCGATATTAATAGATTAGGCACAGATTTTAACCTAAATTATCGCGTGATCTAAAAAATCCGATCAACGTAAATACCGTGCCGATTTCAACTTTGTCGATAATAAGCGCTCAACACTACTCAGCATGAAATAATGGCACAGAAGGTTATTTGAAATGTTTCATTGTTTTTTAATCGCTTTGATGTGATCTAAGAATGAATATCATGGAAAGCTATCAAAGTCAAGTTAAATTTAGCTCCATCCTTATGTAAATAAAAAAAATGCCAACATGATATCAAAAACCTGTATTTTCTACATAATATAAGGTTTAAAACTTTATAAACACACTATGTACCTTTCATATACCCCAGTGGTTTCAGATAGATAGCTGGCCTCCAAAGTTTTGTAAAGGGACACCTTATACATTGAAATAAGGATCAAGACCGGGATGATGGGTAGGAGGCCTACCTCTGCATATCAGAAAGGGGATGAAAGTATGGAGCTTAGCCTGCTTTGTAAGTTCCAGGTGATGGCTACATGAACTGATATGCATGTGAATGCTCCACAAGAGCAGCAGGACAAACTGCTGTTTATTACTGGTGGCAGACATAATGGGAGAAGCAAAGCAGGGATAGTTGCGGGGTGGGTCAACATGGCAAGGCAGCAAAGTGACAAACTTCTATCTTTGTCCTTCTGATGATGCCATACTTCACATCAGGGCTGTTGCTAGGGTCCCAAATCATCCTAGGCTCGGGCCCTTTGTGTGAAGCACTTTACACGCCCCATTGTGAACTGCAGCATGTATTTTTACAGAGAACAAACTGTGGCCAGCGCGTCCCTCTGAAGCTCTCACTGATATTTATTTTCCCCAGAACAGGTAATCATAGCTCTCACTGAGAGCGATGAACTAGCTTGTTGGCCCGTATGTCGGGTGTATTGAAGCGCAATTACGCGCCGAAGTATGGACCGACATTACGCCGTGTGAACATACACAGCGTATTTGTGGGGCATAACTGTGCTGTAATGTGCCCAAAATACGCCCCGCAAATACGGTAGAATCAGAACGGTGAGGGCTATGATTAGCTGTTGTTTTCCCTGGCACACAGAACCCTCCCGTAACAATAAGTGACAAATACAGGGCAAAATGCACCCCGTAATTTACCCCACGTGAACATACCCTTAGTCTGGCTGCAGCAGCTAGCTAAAAACATGCGCAACCCTGACAAATGACAAGTATAAAAAAAATTATATTCAAATATAATTCATCATCAGGATGTAATTTATACGTCACATCAGGCAGGGTTATGTTTTAGTGGTGTGAATGGGGCAATATTGTGGATATGTGTGTATATACTGTGGGAATCAGCTCAAACGGAGGCCGTCCTTCGTTGTGCAATACTGCAGGGTTTATTGGCATCGGTTTTATAAACAAGGAAAATAAACAGCAGGGCTTGCTTCAGCCAAAAACAAACATAAATCACAGTCCTGGTTTGCAGTCACAATACCGTATGCCGGTCTCTGTAGTACATCCACGGTTATCCAGGCCCAGCTCTGGCTCTCTCACTACTGCTCACTCCACTGAGCAGTGTTTGACAGGAATGGAAGCACACCCTCTTCCACCTGAGCCTGCTGGCCTTACATAGGGCTGGTAAGCCCAGGACCGGAGTGTGGGTGCAGTCCATCCAACCCAACTCTACAGACTGCTCCAATAAAGCCTGAAACGGATTACGGCATTACTGCCATACTACACATACAAAACGAGTCAGTGGCCGATTGCCGCTGACACCAAAATAAATAGGCTTTATTTCACCGATCTTAGACAGATCAGTGACACATAGCGTCCGTCCACTACCGCAACTTGTGCCTTCCTACAATACATACAAACACAATATATACAATAGATATTAGCACACATATATACAATATGTACACATTTACATACATATATACATACACATGAACACACATACATACACACATGTATACACACATATACATACACACTGTAGGAACTCACGTTCAAACGCCGTCTTGAGTCATCCCAGGGGATATTCTACTCTTGGAGCAATGTCCTTTGGTAGAACGGTTGGCACTTTAACACAGGGCACTTAGACACTGGGTTTCTTTCAGTCTGGCCTCCACCAGCTTTATTTCTTTCAACACAGCATACAGAAATAAAGATAAACAAAACCCTGGCCATCTGGCCACTTACTACACATGTAGTTTCCATCTCTATATAGGGTCTGGACCTAGTGTCCAGTCAGAACAGTCCATTTTACCAGCCTCCACTGGTTAGCTTTGACAGGTCAGCCACCTGCTAGCCTCTGGGGTAAGAGCTTCTCCTCAGCTCTTTGTCACTCCACTTCCAGGACACGAACCACACCCCTGTACCTTCAGGACCAGGCCTTTATAGGAATCCAGGGCCCTATCGAAAACGTGGTCTGGAATATGGGGAGTAGATACCCACCGGACACGTTGTCTACTCCCGATAAGAGCCGACCCAGAACAAACAAAATAAACGTCTGCCAACCACTTAGTGTGGCTGACAATATATATGGCTGGCTCTTATCCCACCAAGGCCAGGTATCCTTGGTGGCATGTTGCTTATACATCTCTGGTAAAACTCCACCTACTGGCAGAAACAGGCAACTACCTGTAGTTGCTCTGTCACAACACATATACACACATATAGATATACATATACACACATATAGATACACACATACACACACATACAAACACATATACACACACATACATACACACATGTATACACACATATATATCCAAACATATGTACATACACACACACATACATACACATATCCATACACATATACACACATACATACACACATTTACATATATTATTATATATTATATATATATAATATATATATATATATATATATATATATATATATATATATTGTGACAGACCCGCTACATGTAGTTGCCGGTTGCTGCCACTAGATGGAGATATACCAGAGTGGTATATACAACATGCCACCAAGGATACCTGGCCTTGGTGGGATAAGAGCCAGCTGTATGTTTTGTCAGCCACTCTAGGTGGGGGGCAACTTAAGGGTATTTTTGGTTTTTCACCCCGTTCCTGGGTTTGGTTTTTTTGGGGGAGTAGCCCTTGCTTTTGGGTGGGTGTCTACCCCCCATGTTCCAGGCCACATTTTGGTAGGGCTCGGGCTAAATTAAAAAAGCCGGGCCTTCGTTGTTCGGGGGGTTTGTCTGCTGTGGAAGTGCAGCAGGGGCCGGGGAGAGGCTCGGGCCCCCCGGAGGCTGGAGGGGGCCGTTACTGTATGGGGGTTGCAGGATCTAAAAAATCTGGACATTAGGTCCAGACAATGGGTAGAGGGGGAGCTCTTGTTTAGTTGTGGCCAGAGGCCTAGGATTTTTATTTGTTTTGTTTTCATTTTTGTTTACTGTCCCTGAATAAAATGCTGGGGCCCAGATTCAAAAAAGCCTGTTTTGGAGTGCCATTATCCTTTTTCCAAAGACGGCGCCCGAGAGCTACATCCCCCCGGAGGGTCCAAGATGGGTGGCATAAGTGAGGGTACATATGGTGGAGGATGCGGGCATAATTGGCAGGACGGAGCAGAGTTGGGCACAGGTGAGTTGTACTGACAAAAAATTGAAAGGGCCGGGGCCTAATGTGAAGCAGTGCTGCTAAAAGAGATGTGTTGCTCCCAGATTTTGTGTTTTCCCACTGACATGGGGGGACTTTTTTAAGCTGGTGCGTCGTATGACCACCCCCCCGGCGTGCCCAGCACCATGACCGACCAAAGCCGGTGGGCCCTTCCCAAAGGCCAAAAGCAAAGGGCAACAGATCTAAAACACCCGAAAACCGCCATTGCCCAGCAGGAGGACCCTGTGCTGGGTGACCCCTGGCGGGATGTGCCCCTGGGTCCAGTGATCTGGAGGGCAGAGGACACGTGCCCCGGATGCATTGGTTGTGGGGTGGTCCCCCCTTGTGGGTGCTTGGTTGTCCCAGGAGGTCTCTAAAGTGCCCCCCGGACATCGCCCCCCGTGTGAGGCCCCGACCAGATCCGGTAAGACTTTTCCCAAATGCATTTGAAGACTTGTTGTGGGATGTTGCCATTTACTAGGGTTTGTGAAAACCACAGTCGGTGTCTAATGCAGGGGACTTCCCCCATTTGAGCCTTGTGGGAAAAACGCCAGGGTGTCGAGCAGAGGAAGTGATTTTCCTGGGAAGTGCCCCTGAGGGTATGCGGTGCTGTGCCTGGACAAAGAGCCTGGGTTGAGTTAAAGGGGTTTCCCTGGATGACCCAATTTGGGCGGGAAAAATCAATGAACTTGTGTTCAGACATAGGGCTGACATTCCCTGCTGTTTTGCCTGTGGGGAGGGAAACACCTTGCTACTTCCAGTGTGTAATTGCGAGTCTATAGCAGAGAGTGTTTCCTGGGGTGCATGACAATCTGGAGACAGGGTTAAACATTACAGGCTCCAGAGGAGTTGATGGGTTCCCCCTGGAAAAAATGGTACCCCCGCACTTCTGCTTAAAAACGGATGAGTGTGGGGCCCTGAATTCTGTGTGAAGTTCTCCCAGGCCCCCAGGGGGGGGTGTGTGTACCTGATTAAGCCTGCAAGTCGAGGTAATGCATGCCCAGTGTTGAGGGCCCAGTTCTGTGTGTGCTTTTGGAGAGGGCTTTCCCTGTTTCGTCTGCAGCCGGGAAGGGGAAAATGGAGGATTGGGAATGATTGTCCCCTAAAATGTGTGGGGAGATAGTTTAATCGGGTGGTTCCAGCTCTTGGTGAGGTGTCTGCCTGCTAAAGGAGCCCTAATCCCTGTGTAGGAAAATGTGTGCTGAGTCTGTGTATACGGATTTCACTTGCCTCAATGGTTGCGTTTTCCAGTAGCTTTTCTGCCATGATCACAAAGATGCAGTGAGGAAGGAGTGAGCGCTGGACACCACAGAGGGGGTGTAGCTTGAACCCTAGTGAGAGGCAGGTGGGGGTTTAAACCCCCCAGAGGTAAAGTGTGGTTCCGAGGAGCTGATACTTTTCCTTAAGGTTATGGAAAAACAATTAACGTTCTCAAAGGTTTTGTCCTGTGGTTTGGGGTAAATGGCAGATGGATCCCATTTTCAGAAAGATACCCTCTGAACCTACGGAGGCTAAAAAGGGACTGAGTTGCCTAATGGAAAAAGGGGACGAGTGGTGTATGTGGGCAAAAATATAAAGTAATCCCCGGGTGGTTATTACTGAGTCCCAGTTATAAATGTTCTCCCATTGCCCCAGCTCAGTGTCTAAATTTGGGATGGGGAGAAGATGTGGAGTGTCCCAGGTAGAAGCTGAGGTTCTCCCTTAGAGAGGGGTTTTTGGAGATGTGAAAGAAACATCTCCACCCTTTGTGCAGGTGCTGCTCCCTAGAAAGCGCTATGAGGGTGGCAAGGGGAAGGTGTCCTGTCCTGGGGGGTCCCGGGTAAGGATCATGGCAGAAAAAGGTCTATGAGGTGCCAATGGTGACCTCAAAAACCTTTAAAAGCAGGCCTGCCTGATTGTGGTGAGGTTTGCATTGCGATTTTTACTTTTGTTTGGCCCCTGTAGTGCCATATAACCCTCCTAAAGTGGTCACCAAAAGTAAAAAACCCCTGTTAGGGCTGAAAAGCTGGTGGCACCAGGGAACCGGTTAATGTGCAAGGGTAATGGGGAAAAGGGACGATACAGACCGTGATTGGGGTCTTCCTGCTGTAAGTATATGTATGGAGGGGCAAACGAGTCCACAGACATTAGAAAAACCCACTGGTAAGGAGGCTGAGGTCATCGGGAGGGTTTCCTTGAGTTGAGATTGTTTGTAATTTAAACCCCAGGGCCATGACCTTCAGGTTAAGGGGGGGCACAGTGGTACTTGGCCACCGTCGGTCCCACTGAGTGGAGGGTTAACCTGAGGAGTCAGGGGGGTAGACCGATTTCCCCTGGTAGGAAAACCCAAAGGGCAGTAGGAGACAAGAGGCGGAGCTTCAGGGTTCAGGAAAAATTTGAGGCTGTATTGATCTGCAGACCCGAGGCAGTAGGTTTTGCTCGGTGCGCCCCTTAGGCCATGGTGGTAGAATCTAGAGGTATGCTTCTTACTGCTTCGTGCTGTATGTGGTTGCGGGGGTAACAGGGCCTGTTGCTTATGGAGACCCAAAAAAGTGAAGACACGCCCAGTGGGCCAATGCCAAAGTACTTGTGATGGGGAAGGCTATAAGGCGGATAGTGTGGTGTTGGAGTTTTCGGAGTACTCCCGGGAATGTCAGCATGAGGGGAAGGGGGGGGAATCCTTTTCGTGAGCGTAATATGTAGGCCCCCTGTAGTAGTGGCGTAAACGGTCTGTTTTCCCCTTTATGAGGTGGGCCATGGATAGCCCCGGCTGAGCTGTTTTTTGAAATGTAGTCTCTTCCCCCGAGTGTTGGGAGTGTTGCCCGTAGCAACGGTTCTTTGGAGGAAAAAATAGATGTGGAAAGTATGGATGACTCTGATGCGTCCAGCCAAAAAGAGGTATAGGTCCATGGTGTTTGGGAAAAGAAAAGGGAAAAGGGGTTTTCCCGGGGAAAAATGTTGTTTCCCCCAGAAAACAAGGAAAACATAGTGGGTGAGATGGTTTCCCCCTGTAAGAGCTTTTCCCCGGAGGGGGTTGTGCAAGGTGAAAAAAGACCTACGGCTTTTTAGGGGGGAGGGGGATGTGACAGACCGGCTAATGTAGTTGCCGGTTGCTGCCCCTAGTGGAGATATACCGGTGGTATATACAAAATGCACCAAGGTACCTGGCCCTGGTGGGATAAGAGCCCGCTGTATGTTTTGTCGCCCCCTCTAGGTGGTTGGGAAATTATAGGGTAGTTTGGCTTTTCAGCCGTTCCTGGGTTGGCTCTTATTGGGAGTAGACAATTTGGGGGGTGGGTTGTCTACTCCCATGTTCCAGGCCACATTTTGGATAGGGTCGGGCTATATAAAAAGCCCGGGGGCCCTTTAGTTGTTTTAGGGGGGCATGGGTTTCTAGCTGGGAAGTGCAGCGAGGAGCCGGAGAGGGGGTCTGGCCCCCGGAGGTGGAGGGGAGCCATTACTGTACGGAGGTGCGGATTTAAAAAACTGGACATTGGTCCGACAACGTTTTAGAGAGGGAGTTTGTTTTGTTAGTGGCCCGACGGCCTAGGATTTTTTTTTTTGTTTTCGTATATGTTTTTCCCGTGCCTGAATAAAATGGTGAGGCCGATTCAATGAAGCCCGTGTTGGAGTGCCATTATTGTTTACCAAAGACGGCGATCCCGGGGCTAAAACCCCAGGACGGTCCAAAAAAAGGCGTCCGGAGTAAGTGAGGCGTCACTTTATATATATTATTAATTATATTATATAAAATATATATATATACAATATACTACACAGAATATATACTTAGTACAGTTTACTTCATGAAGATTATGTTGTTCCACCCTTATTATACTAGTCCTAGTCTTACAGGAGGTACTCACTCACTTGAGCCTCCAGGATTGGGGTACCTGTGGGGGGCTGCTTTTTTTGAAGCCAAAAAGGACAGAAGTGTAGCTGCAGGAGATTGTTTGGGACCCAGGAGCAGAGCACAGCAGGGGGCGGATCCTCACTCACTGCTTTGGAACTTCCTGATTCTTCACTGATATGTTCCCCTCACCTCCTGCAGTCGCCCCCCCCCCCTCTCCCTGCTTGCACTTAGGTACCGCCCTGAGCTGTATTTGTGTCTAGAGGACGCACATACAGTTAAATAGATTGTCGGCGCTCGAGGCCCGCAGCAGCAGCCTGGAATCCAGCGATCTGAGGTTTGGGGCACAGGCAGTTTTTTCCCTGGTCATGTCATCCAACTCCAGTATACAGGGCAGTGACAGGAGGAAATCTCAGTCCTCCTCTCCATGTGATAAGAAGTTTTTTTTAACCTGCAGTCAGTTGCCATAATGAAGACTGCAGGAGCTCCTAATGTGCCCACAAGTAATCTCAGTTGAAAAGGTGTTTAATTTTAGTTATTCAATTCTAATTGGATTAGGAGTAACAAGACCCCTAACAAGAGCCCCATAGATGCTGCTTCTCTCGTGTCAGCCATTGAATTCCTCTTCTTACTTTTCCATATTCTGCAGCACACCATCCTTTATCTTGGAGGGAGTTCTGCTTTCATCCTGACTATTTTGCTTCATGAATATAATGACAGAGCTACTGTGAATACTGACACTGAAGTTATTATGTACACTCACCGGCCACTTTATTAGGTACACCATGCTAGTAACGGGTTGGACCCCCTTTTGCCTTCAGAACTGCCTCAATTCTTCGTGGCATAGATTCAACAAGGTGTTTTCAAAAGATGCTCAATTGGTACAAGGGGGCCCCAAAAAGTGCCAAGAAAATATTCCCACACCATGACACCACCACCACCAGCCCGAACTGTTGATACAAAGGGAGGATGGGTCCATGTCTTTCATGTTGTTGACGCCAAATTCTGGGCCCTACCATCCGTATGTCGCAGCAGAAATCGAGACTCATCAGACCAGGCAAGTTTTTTTCCAATCTTCTACTGTCCCAAATTTTGATGAGCTTGGGCAAATTGGAGCCCCAGTTTCCTGTTCTTAGCTGAAAGGAGTGGCACCCGGTGTGGTCTTCTGCTGCTGTAGCCCATCTGCCTCAAAGTTCGCCGTACTGTGCGTTCAGAGATGCTCTTCTGCTACCTTGGTTGTAACGGGTGGCTATTTGAGTCACTGTTGCCTTTCTATCACTGAACCAGTCTGCCCATTTCCTTTGACCTCTGGCATCAACAAGGCATTTCCGCCCACAGGACTGCCGCTCACTGGATGTTTTTTCTTTTTCGGACCATTCTCTGTAAACCCTAGAGATGGTTGTGCGTGAAAATCCCAGGAGATCAGCAGTTTCTGAAATACTCAGACCAGCCCTTCTGGCACCAACAACCATGCCACGTTCAAAGGCACTCAAATCACCTTTCTTCCCCATACTGATGCTCGGTTTGAACTGCAGGAGATTGTCCTTGACCATGTCTACATGCCTAAATGCATGAGTTGCCGCCCTGTGATTGGCTGATTAGAAATTAAGTGTTAACGAGCAGTTGGACAGGTGTACCTAATAAAGTGGCCGGTGAGTGTATATACACACCTATAAAATGCAGTTTAATGTTTGAATTTCAACAATTGGTACAACTTAAGAGCCATAAACTTTAACGGACTATAGCTTTCCTTTGACTATATTTGATCTGTCTTATGCTAATAGGGGCGGCATGTATGAAATTCGGCATTTACATGCCAAATTTCATGTGCATAATAATAGCATAGAATGCGAATGATTTATGAACCCACTCTACAGCAGGTCATAAGTCAGGTGCATTATAGCGCTAAGACGACATTTCTGGCTCAGGTATACCACTTTGAAAGTGGCTTAACTGTTCCAGCAATAATGTGCCTAGAAATGCTGTAGCGAAGCTATAAATCGATAGCTTAGTACGGTTCTAGCGTGCCCCGCCTCCTGCACGCCCCAAAAATCAGGCACATTACAAAGTGCTGTTTGTGCTCTGTAATACGCCTGATACTGGCGTAAGGGAGACTTTACAATATTGAGAACGGGGCTGTGCCTGATGTCGGGCTGAAAATACGCCAGACTTCTGGTGCAGCCTCGTTTATACATGTCCCCCCATATGTTTATATGTGGGACAACAAAGTGGATAAACAATAATCTATACTATTCTGTATCAAAAATAACATGTAAACTGGTTTGAATTAGGATATGCTCACACGGAGTTTCTTTGATGTGTGTTTGGATCCGTGTTTTAGACCCAAAACGGACCCAAACACGCATCCATCAATGTGCAGTGTGATAGCCGATGCGTATTTTACATGTGTCTTTCTGATGCGTCTTTGGATCCGTCCAAAGAATTGGCATGTTAATTCTTTATTAGTTTGACGCAGCACCTATTAAATACTATAGGGTGCGTCCTGCTGCAACCAAAATGCATCCAAACACGCACCTGAATATTGGATACACTTTGGATGCATTTTATGCAGCAATTTTGAATGCATTTTTCGGATTGAAAAAGTATCCAAAAACGCTGTGTGAACATACCCTTAAAGGCCAAATGTAGTCACAGTAGACTGTGTTTGGTCAACTTAGGTATACAGGAATGCTGCAGTATATATTTGTGTATCTTTTTTTGGTATTTAACCCCTTCACGACCCTGGGCGTATGAGTACGTCCCAGGGCCGCTAAGGGGCTTTGCAGGGGGATCACTCCGCGACCCCCCCGCACAGCCCGGGGGGTGTTAGCGGCTTTAATCGCAGCTAACACCCGTCAGAACCGCGGCAAAAGATGGCGCGGGCGTCTGAATGAACGCCGGTCGGTGCCGCGCACGATCGGTACGGTCAATCGGCACCGGGCATGGTGGTGGGGAGCCTTGTGAAGGCTCCCGTCCACTTACCCTGGCCCGGGTTTTCCCCACTTCCGTCTGCAGACAGGAAGTGGGGAAACCGCCATCTTTGTACACCCTAATGCATTGCCTATGCAATGCATTAGGTTTTTGTTTTAACAATCACGCCCCTGGGGTCAAGCACCATGGGGGACAAAATTTTACAGAAAAAAAAATTTTTTTAAGTACAAAAAAAAAAGTATAAAGTTCAAATCCCCCCCCTTTCCCCCATTTTAAAAATAAAATCTTTAAAAATAAAAAAAAAAGTTACACAATTTGTTACCGCGCCAAAAAAAGTCTGAAAAAAATAAAACATTTTCCCGACGTAAACCCGTAGAAGAAAAAAAATTCCAAAAAGCCAAAATTCTTTTTTGGTCATTTTTTGTCACTAAAAAAATGGAAAAAAAAAATTCAAAAAAGTCGAATGCTTCCAAAACTACTAGCGATAAAAAGTACACTTCAGCCGAAAAAAAATGAACCCCACGACGTCCCGGGGGTTTTTTTTTAAAAAAAAGTTATTGGTTGCACAAAGGGGCGCCGGCAAAAATGTCAAAAATAGAAAAGTTTGGAATTTTTTTACAGACCAAAAATAAGGGAAACCCTACATGTTTGGTACCCGGGATGCAAAACAACCCTGTGAATATTAACATTAAATTCCCGAATTTTTTCGGGTAAAAGCAAATCCCCCAGAAACATGGCAAAAAATACGCTTTTTTTTCACAATTTGCCCTGTTTGGGTTTTTTTTATCGGTTTCCCCAGTTATTCTATAGTATGGAATAACACCATTAAAAATTACATTTGCCCCCGCAAAAAAAAACCCCTATGTGTCTTTAGTGGAAAAATAAAAAAGTTATGACTTTCAGAAGGCGAGGAGGGAAAAACGAACCTGTCACAAAAAAAAAAAAAAAAAACGGGTCCTAAAGGGGTTAAAATTAGTGCTTGACATGCTGCATATTACAGAAGAGAGACTGAAAGGGGTTTATTCTGCACAAAAAAAATAAAAATTTACCCACTTGTATAAAGTAACAAAAACATTTTACTCATCTGTTTATTTCAAGTATCCACTTTAAGCTCTAGTGGTCACTCCATTCCTTCTTTGTATCCATTTGTTACACAACTACTGTAGCCAATCGGTGGCCTCAGTGGTCACATAACAGTCCTATCACTGTACATTGACACCAACAGAACAGAGCATGACCACTGAAGCCACTGATTGGCTGCATTGCTTGCGGGGGATAAAATCTAAAGAGAGATCCAAAGTGACCACCAGAGTTTCAACAATGGATCATGTGAAAAATATGGTAGCCATAGTGCTGACGTCCCAACAAATTAAGGACCGGATATCCAAACAGTCAACAATATGCTGTTGGGAACTCCTGCTGCCTATACCCGCTCACTTCCACCCTTTTAACCTCATGCGCCGCAGTTACGATTTCAGGTCATGGAGCAAATTCCAGTACCAAGAAGAGGTGATAGTCGTAAGATGAGAGATACTGGATCCATTGCCTGCAAACCCTTGAACCTCACAGTTTAAACTGTGTATATGATATCCTACTTTGAATCATTACAACCTTTGCACATTATCATGCTTATGCCATACTCTTTTTTGTATACGACTTTATTTGTAGACACTTAATTTGTTCGTTATGTACTGTTTGTTACTTTACCTAGATTCTGATATGTTCTACTTTTACCTTACAGACTAAATAATACGCAGTCTTGGATTTGTAATATACCCTTTCCTCCCCATTTCCCTATTTGTTCTCAATTTCATATATTCCTTCCTATTACCTGTATATCTAGATATTTCCCTATTACTTTTTATTTTTACTAAATTATTTCCGCTACCATCTCCACCTCTTATTTATGTTCTCTCCTGTCTTTTCTCTACTTGGTACATTGTTCCATTTGCTATTTCATTTTTTGTCCCTTCACTCTTTCTTCCCTTCATCCCCTGGTATCACCACCTGCTTCCTCTTTTCCTATGCTCCTGTATCTCTCCGTCCACATTAGTCTTCCCTATTGATCCACAGATATAGCCTTCTTCCATATGTTCCTTATCCTTTCTGCTCCATACCCTTCTCTCTTTCATTTCCTCTTTTTGCTACTATTTCACTATCACATCCCCTCTATGTTCCACCCCACTTCTCTATTACATACCCCTGTCTATATATCATCTCTATTTCATCTTTATTCCATTGTAATATCCATAACCATGCTTCGCCTGTCTTTTCCTCCTTTTGTGCATGGGCACATCTTTCCCTTGACCTCTCTTGACATTTCTGATCTGCTGCGCATGCGCGGCTTTGCCTATATGTTTCCGGCCGGCGGCGTCACTAGAGCACGTCACCACGACTGTTTTGTCAGTCATTTTACAGACGGTCCCCACTGCACAGATTTTCCACTGGACGGTTTTTTAGAACGCCGGTGGTCCAAAAATGAATGAACATGTTCATTCTTCCGTCTGGTTTTCGGGCGGAATATGAACACGTCAACATGAAGGGGAAGGGTTTTTCTCTGCAAATCGTGGAGAAAAGCCGTCCCTCTACGGCCGTGTTCACAGCCACTAAAACAGAGCAAGTGCCAGTCGGATAATCCGACTGGTATTTGCTCTGTGCTATGGGGACATGCCCTTACTATGCAGCTACCACTCCCAATGCCCGCATACTTTGTACTAGCTCACCAGATATTACCTGTATTCCCCTGACTACCTATAGCTGTCCTTCTCATACTTTTAGCCTCCGCGTATTTATGCCTCTTGCTTCCTTTATTTCAGCTTCTTTTGGAGCTCACTCAACCTCACTCCCCCGGCCCCGGTTTATGGTAACCTTCATTCTCTGCTCCCACATCCCTGGTTCCTTTTAGTGTCTTTTGTCTACTTATCTAGCATCTTTCCCTTCCAGAGGCGGCATAATTTTTGTATCTCTTATATGTGTTTGCTGCATCTTGCCCATGGATACTTCTGACAGACTACAGGTAACCCCCACCTTCCCCCCTCCTCCAATTCTTTTTTCTTGTACTACTCTCTGTCACCTGTCGTCTTCTTATCTCTGAGCTGTTTCTTCTGTGTCCAGTGCTCTATATATTTATTCTAGTTACCTATCCTTATACCTGCAGTGTTGTGTCCTCACATCCTTCTTCCTTCACTTTGCTCTTTTACCTCCGCTCTCCAGTGTTCCTTCCCCTTCCCCTTCTCCCCCGGTTCCATCTCACCTCCTCCAACTTTACTTTACACCCTTCTTCCCCTATTTCTGTCTATCCTATTCCCTCCAGCTTTACTCTACATCCTTACCTCTTTGATCCATACACAGACATCTAGTACTTTCGATGCTAACTCTCTACCTGTCTTTGATTCTCTTACAGATGTCATGTTTGAAGAAGGTGTAATATTGAAACATCACTTGACATCTTATCCTTGACACTTGATGTCTTTTGATGTGCAATATTGTGGATCTACCCTCAGCTTTAATTGTATAGCACGATTTGTTAATAACTGTCACATGTGAATCACCCTGATATGTATTTTTTCATGAGGGGCCCCCCTTCCCTAGCTCCATATGCTTGTGCACTACCCATCTTCTACTCATAAGTTACAGATGGCACCTGCCTTCAGTGGCCGGGAGAAGAAATAACTCTGATTCAGTAGCGTTTTAATTTTAGAAAATCACCATGGTTAAAAGGAGACTGAGACATTAATGCATCTAAAAGAGGGGGGGTTGTCCTCTTTCATCTCCTGATTGATTCCCCCACCACACAATCATGGGCGGTCACAGCAGCTGGGAGCCTATAGAGTCCCCCAGGCTGCTACCTCATCTCAGAATATTCAAGTATCCTAAGGGGATGAAAATTCCAAAGCATATATTTTTTCAAAGTTTAAAAAAAATAAAAGTTCAAAACACCCTCTTTTCCCCATTTTACAAATAAAAAAGTAAAAATAAATAAATATTTGACGCATTGCCGCTACAGTTGATCTATATAAAATCTTTATTTAATTAATATTAAACTTATATATATCCACAGGGGAAGGCCATAAACAAAAATACGCCCTCGCTGTCAAAATTGCTAGTTTTTTTTTTAGTTATGATACAAGGTGATGAAAAAATCACAGGTATCACAAAACAGTACCAATGAAAACCACACTTTAATCCATAGATATCAAGCCCTCATAAAGGTCCATAGACTGAAAAATATTTAGAGTACAGGTGACAGTGTCATAGGTCAAATTCTGGCAGAGAGTGCTTAAAGGCTCACCTGAAAATGTCCTTATCCCTATATTTGTGGAGCATGCTTAATTACCTTAAGTTTCTGTGCTTTGACATTTACTCTAGTGAGGAACGTATTCCTCTGTTATTAAATGGAAGCACTGTAGATAAGGGGACAAGAATCCTAAAGTATATTTTCTCTGTGATTTGTTTGTAACAGAGTTGCTCATGGGACTGTAAGATGCTCAGAATCTTCATCTGAAAGTTGGCTTCCTGCAAAGATATGTAAAGGATGTGTATATGTGGTAGATATTTTGAAACCGACTAACATAAGACTTGTTGTATAAGAAATGATAAGAACATCAGGAAATGGGGACTGTATATATATAAGAGACAGATAGAAAATAGATAGATAGATAGATAGATAGATATGATAGATTAGATGATAGATTAGATAGGAGTTAATGATAATTTCTAATCTATCCCAGGCTCGGGTATCTGGGCACGCCGGTGGGACCGGGAATCCCCCAGGTGGCCCTGAGCAGCTGCGGGCCGGAGGCACAGTGCCGTTCGCTACCCCGGGGCCCGTTTACGCGGCTTTACGGTCAAATGAACGGCCGGGACCGCGTCCCGGTCGCTCAGGAGCCGGCCCGGAGTGGGTGGGGGATAATGTCCCTGAATCCCTGGGACTGCGCGGTTGGTCGTGCAGATGCGCACAGCGCTCACTAGCTCGACTGCGCTCTGCTGAATATCCGCGGCGGCTGAAACGCATTAGTGCCTTCAGTTACAGCTGCGGGCCGGCCGGCCCTACTGGTGAACGTATTGGCGGCTGCCGGTGACGTCTACTTCTCCGGCGCCGCATATGAAGGGCTGTTGGCAGTACTAAATAAGGTGAGCGCGGCGGTACGCATGGAGCGGTCGGGACTGTCCAGAGTGCGGGAGCACGAGCTGGGAGCAAGGTAAAGTGATTGATTTGGGTTTTGTTTTTTTTTAAACTAGCCTACAGGGGGGCTCTGGCTAATGTGGGAGGGGGGGAATGGTTAAGGGGAGGCCCTGGCATTACTATGAGGGGGGACTCACTGGGTATGGGGGGGGCCTGGCTTTTTTTTTTTTTTACTTTGGGGGGGAAAATGGCTAAGGGTGGGCTCCATAGGGCTACTATGGGGGGGAACTGGCTGTAAGGGGGGGCCCCGGCGATTATGGGGGAACACCGGCTGAAGGGGGGTCTGGCTACTATGGGGGGATCACTGCTAAGGGGGGGGCACTCTGCTATTATGGGGGGACATGGCTAATGGGGGGCCCTGGCTCTATGCGGGGGACACTGGACTAAGGGGGGCTTCTGGCTACTTGGGTTGGGGTACACTGGCTGAGGGGGCCATGGCTACTATGTAGGGGGTGGACACTGGCTAGGGGTTGGGATCTGCTGTACTATGGGGTGGTACGCAGTTGGGCTAAGGGGGGCTCTGGCTACTTATGGGTGTGGGACACTGGCTAAGGGGAGCTTTGGTACTATTGGGGGGGACAATGGCTAAGGGGGGCTCTGTGGCTACTTTGGGGGGGACTACTGGCTAAGGGGGGGTCCTGGCTTAATTATGGGGGGGGACACTGGCTATAGGAGGGGCAGGCTACTATGGCGGGGGGACACTGGCTAAGGGGGGCCCTGGCTGGCTATGGGGGGGAACACTGGTCTATTAAGGGGGTGAGGGCTCTGGCTAGCTAGTGGGGGGACTCTGGCTAAGGGTGGCCTTGCCTACTATTGGGGGGGACACGGCTGTAGGGGGGCGCCCTTGGCTACTTATGGGGGGACAACTTTTGGCTAAGGGAGGCTCTGGCTACTATGGGGGGACAGCTTGGCGCGATTAAGGGGGGGCCCCTGGGCTATATGGGGGGGACACTGGCTGTAAGGGGGGGCTCTGGCTGTCTTATGGGGGGGGACAACAGTGGCTAAGGGTGAGGGCTATGGCTACTATGGGGGGGACATGGCTGTACCGAAGGGTGGTGCTCTGGATATTTGGGAGGGGGGGACTCTGGCTGTAGGTGGGGGCTCTGGCTACTATGGGGGGACATGGCTAAAGGGGGGGGCTCTGGCTTAATTTGGGTGGGGACACGGCTAAGGGGGGGGCACTGGCTACTATGGGTGGAGACACTGGCTATGGGGGGCTGGCTACTATGGGGGGGACCATCTGGCTGAAGGGTGGGCCTGGCTGCTATGGGGTTGACCACTGGGATAAGGGTGGGGCCCTGGGCTACTTTGGGGGGGAGCTCTGGCTAAGGGGGGCTCTGGCTTACTAGGGGGCACTGCTAAGGGGGGCTTGGTGTACGCTAAGGGGATATTGCGGGCTCTGATAGGGGGCCCTGGCTAATGGGGTAGGGGATCGCTGGTTTAAGGTGGGGACTTTCGTCTAGAGGGGGCCCTGGCTTCGTAGGGGGTGACTGGCTACTAGGGGGGTGAGCTGGTACTAGGGATGGAGGACTACGTGGAGACAAAGGGGGAGAATGGGGGCTCTGGTAGTTAGGGGGGGGGCTATGTTACTGGGGGGGTACACTTGTACTAGGGGTGGCTTGACTACATGGGGGGGCCTGACTACAAGGGGGGGGCCTTGGCTTACTAGGGTGTGTTGCCCTGGCTCAAGAGGGGGGTCCTCCTGGCTACTAGGGGGGGGCTCCTGGCCACGTCTACATGTGGGGGGCCCTGCTATCCTACATGGGGGTCCCTGATACAAAGGGGGGCCCTGGCTACCTTACATGGGGAAGTCTGGGCAAATCGCTGAAGGGGGCCGTGACTACTACAGGGGGGCCCTGACTACCTGATCATGAGGGCCACAAGATACCTAAGGGAGGCCCTGGAGAAATAACAATTAGGTGTGGGTCCTGACTAACATACAGGGGGCCCTGACTTCAAGGGGGGTTATCTGGCTACCGACAGGGGGCCCTCTGACGTTATCAAGGGGGGTTTTCTTGGCAGTACACTTCCAGGGTGGCGGCATGGACTACAAGGGGGGTTTTTGGCTCTACCTTACAAGGGGGCCTCTGGACTACAGGGGGGCCCTGGCTACAGTAAAACACTAAGGGGGCTTTCTGACTACCTTAGAGCACAGTAGCCTTAAAGGGGTGGGGGCATGACTTTCCTGCAACACTACATAAGAAGGTGGGCCCATTAAACTCCCTGATAGGACTACCTAAAGGAGACCCCTCGAGATGTCTGGGTAGTATACCTAAAGGAGTACCCCTAAATATGTAGGTCTGTAGTAGTACCTAATGGAGGACCCCTAAGCTGCCATGTTAGTAACCTAAATCGCGGGGTCCCTAACTGCTTGCAGCCTACTATTAAAGGGACCCTGAACTACCTACAGCTTACCTTTACTGGGGGAATAACCACCTACCGTGATAAAGTCCTAACTTATTGGGGACTCACCTAATCACCTACTTCGCTGCCTATCTAACTGGGGTCCACCAACCTATATGTAGCCTTTCATCTTGACAATAACTGGGCCTGCTTATCTCCTGGGGGTACTTACCTACCACACTGTGGCTAGGACAGACCCAACCTGTACTCTGGGCTGCCTAGTCGAACTTTTTGCCAGGAGGGGTTACTACCTAAATTGAGGCATATCTAGTACTTGTGGCCTCTCCCACCCTCCGAGAAAAAATACCTTGTGGATTCTAGGGCTTTGTACGCCCTGGGCTCTTCACCCCTGGGTAGTTTGTACAGAGGTGGGAATAGGTTAAGGCGGAGAAATGCTGGAAATTGAGGATTCTAAGATATTTTTGTGTCAATTTCTGCATGGATGAGTTGTGGCGGGACAGTAGTCATCATGGCAGTGTGGGAGAACGGATGCAGAGAAAGAAATGGAATAGGAGAACGTATCTCATGAGAGAAGAGAACAACTCAGTCGTCTCTGGTGAGTATCCTGACACAAGGGTTATTTTTTATATGTTGTCAATGTGATGGTTGACCGTAGCAGGTGTTGAATCTCTATGTGGTCTCTAGTAGAGGTGTTGTTGGTTATACCTGAAGGCTGGTGTCTGACAACTATGTTGGTGTCTATATGGTTGATGTTGTTAGTTTATATTGAGCTGGTGTCGTGACCCTCTAGTGTGGTCTCTATATGGGTGGTGTTGTAGGTTATACCGTAGCTGTGAGTATGACCACTATCGTGGTCTCTATAATGGCGGTGTTGTAGTTATACCTGAGCTGTGGTGTGCTGACCCTCTGTTGGGTCTCCTATATGGCAGTGTGTAGGTTATACGCCTGAGCTGGGTTATCTGACCTCTATGTTGGGTATATTATATTGGGTGGTGTTTGTGGTTATCCTGAGCTAGGGTGTTCTGTCCTCTATGTTGGTCTCTTTATGGTGGTGTTGCTAAGATTATTACTGGGTAGGAGCTGTGTCTGACCTCGATGTGGTCTCTATTTGGCAGTGTGTTGGTTATACCTGAGTGCTGGTGTCTGACCTCTATGTGGTCTCTATATGGCAGGGTTGTAGGTTATTCCTTGAGCTTGGTGTCTGACACTATTTTGGTGTCATCTATATGGTGGTGTTGTTGGTTAGTACCTGAGCTAGTGTCTCGACCTCTAGGTGGGTCTCTTTTTTATGGTGGTGTTGTAGGGTTATACTGAGCTGGTGTCTGACCTGTTATGTGGTTTCTATATGGTGGTGTTGTAGGTTATACCTGTAGCTGGTGTTGACCGCTATGTGGTCATCTATATGTTGTAAGTTATAGTTGGCAAGCGGGTATTATGCAGGCTCACATGTGTCCTGATTGTAAGAGTGAGGGAAACACTGAAACATGTTGATAGACGAGGAACGCACTTTTGTGTTGACTTTCTTGCTGGTGTTTATTTTTTAAGGTGGTGAGGTGCGTGACCTAAGGGGAAACGTTGCTGGGGATATTGTTGTGAGGTGGAGGGGGATATTGTATGTGGGTGGTTGGGGGATATTGTATTGGGTGGTGTGGGGATATGGATGTGAGATTACTTAGCCTGTGTCTATGTTATGTTTAGGAATGACGAAATAAAAAGTGAGTAAGTGCTAAGATTGTACCGTTACACAATACAGTTCTGTGTGTTTGCCACGACTGTATTATGTGGTAAAAGGGAGCAATTTATGTCTGTGGGCGGTAATGTATTTTAATGTACAGTTGGGTGGGCTCCCCCGAGATTCATTTCCCCTGTGGGCCAGACCTCCAGTGCACCGGGACACGGAGTATCGTATCTATATAGATATCTCTAGCTATCTGTATAGATATCTCTATCTATCTATCTATATAGATCTATCTATCTATCCATCTAGATCTGTCCTATCTATTCTGATATCTTATTTATCTTGCATAATAGACCGTCTATTTAAATAGCCTATTTATCGATCTAAACAGATGAAAGGACCCGTTTGCACCTCAGGCTGCCTCTGTCTCTATGCCTAAAGGATTTTTATGCTTGGTGTCGCTGGGGCCGTGAACACTGCGCAATTATATTATTGAGTTCCCTGTAGGCTTCAGAGACAGAGGGCAGGTCTTGAGGAGCAAAATGGGTCTTTCCATCTGTATATATATATATAGACAATAGATATGAAGGTATGATATATATCTATCTACATAGATATCTCTTTTTCACTTGGATGGATCGGATATCTATTTTGTAAAGATATCTCTATCTATTATCGATCTGGCGTTTGAGTGTATCTAGATATTATCTTATCTATAGATAGCTCTATCTATCTATGTAGCTCTATCACTATCGAACTCTATCTATTCTATCTATCTATACTTAAAGGACTATATATCTATTTTTGTATGAGTTATAGTATCATATATATATTTATACACCGTTTATTTCTCGAGTATAAGCCGACCCGAGTATAAAGCCGAGGCACCTTGAACTTTTTGCCACGCAAAAAGCAGGGACAAGCCTTATTGACTCAGGAGTATAGCCCTTGGGTGGGAAAACGCATGCGGCTACTGGGTGAATTATTAAAAATAAACCGATACCAATAACATTTCATGCAGGCAGTTTGTCAATGTCCCCCATAGGCAGATATAGGCTGGTATAGGCAGTTTTAATGTCCCCCAATAGGAAGGTTATAGGCAGTATAGGCAGTCTAATTGTCCCTCCGCATAGGTCTGGTAATAGGCAGGTAATTGCCCTCATAGGCAGGTTATGTAGGCAGGTAAGGTCCCCAAGAGCAGGATTAGCAGGTATTAGGGGTCCCACAGTAGGTATAGCAGTTATATGGTCCGCATAGAAGGTATTAGGAGGCTTTAGGAGGTATAGGGTCCCGCCCTGTAGGTATAGGTCAGGCGTATAGGCAGGTATGGGCAGGTATATGGAGGCTTTAGGTCGCCGCACTAGCAGGTTAGGGAAGGCTAAAGGCAGGTATGGGCGGGTATAGGTGGTATAGTTCCACCTAGGAGGTATAGGATGGCTATAGGCAGGTATGGGCAGGCTATAGGCATAGTATGGGCAGGTATAGGCCAGGCTATAGGTCCACCTAGCAGGTATGGAGGCTATAGGCAGGAATGGACGGGGTTAGGCAGTTATAGGTCTCCACTCTGAGACAGGGTTATGGATAGGCTATAGGCAGGTTGGGTCCAGGCTTAGGCAGTATGGGAAGGTATAGGCAGGCTATGGTCCCCACTGATGGTATGGGCAGGCTATAGTGCAGGTTATGGGCGGCTATTGTCTAGGTTATGGGCAGAGTATGGGCAGGTATAGGCAGGCTATTGGTTCCCCCTAGCAGATAGTAGGCTGGCTATAGGCAGGTATAGGTATGGTTTTATGAAACAAAAAAACACTTACCATCGATCGGCATGCTGCTCGGATCTCCCTCACCTGCTCTGCACTCTCGCTGTCGGACTCCCGCTACGCTTCCTTGGCATCTGTCGTCGGCTCAGGGCGGGTGTGATGTCTCACGCTGACTGTGCCGCAGGAGGAATCTCCGGACGTTCCGCGAGTCTGGCGCCGTCTGGAGTTCACTGCGGAGCAAGGAGCGCTCTTGCTCTCTGATCGCTAGAGCAGTTGGGTATCTCTTCCCCGTGCATGCCTTCCGGAGGAGCCGGAATGGTCCGTGATCACTCTAAGTGGTGTCCTCACCAGGTAGTACCTCAGAGACTCAATAGCCTACTTAAAAGAAAGGCATTCTCTTTCCAATATGGAATACTCCCTCTGCTGCAGACAGCTTCCTGCTTGGGTACATCATGGGGTGTTCTTCTCCCTCGACCAGGGGCGTTGCTAGGGTCCCAATACCTCCGGGGCCCGGGCCCTTTGGCTATGTTCACACTGCTTATTGCGGCGAGTATGGTACACACCGCAATACGCTATGTGTTTTGGAACCACACGCTGCTCCCCCTGTGCTTTACAATCGACTTTGTAATCCATAGCTCTCTAGGAGAGCTATGAATTACCAAAATTTGGGCGGTGCGCTTTATCGGGCGTATTGAAGCGCAAATACGAGGAGAAATGCGCCCTGCAATTTACATAGTGTGAACATATATTCATTCATGCACACACACACTCAGACACACACACACTCACACACACTCAGACACACACACACACTCACACACACAGACACACACACACACACTCAGACACATATACACACACAGACACACACACAAACACTCAGACACACACACACACTCAGACACACACACAGACACTCAGACACATATACACACTCAGACACACACACACACACACACTCAGACACACACTCAGACACAGACACACAAAGACACTCAGACACAGACACACAACAGACACTCAGACACACACAGACACACACACAGACACACACTCAGACACACACACACACAGACACACACACACTCAGACACACACACACTCAGACACACACACACTCAGACACACACACACACTCAGACACACACACACTCAGACACACACTCAGACACACACACACTCAGACACACACACACACTCAGACACACACACACACACACACTCAGACACACACACTCAGACACCCCACACACACTCACACACACACACACAAACTCAGACACACACACACAAACTCAGACACACACACACAAACTCAGACACACACACACTCAGACACACACACAGACACTCAGACACACAACTCATTCAGACACACACACTCACTCAGACACACACACAGACAAACACTCAGACACACACACACTCAGACACACACACACACACTCAGAAACACACACACTTAGACACATACACTCAGACACATATACACACTCAGTACAGTTTACATTCGTGAAGATATTGCTGTTTCACTCTGTATTCCTGGTCCCTACAGGGAGGCTCTTCACTCACTGGAGACCTCCAGGATGTGTTTTGGGACCCGTGGAGCGTCTGAAGCCATGAGGACAGGGCAGGACACTGCAGCTGCAGGAGATGCTCCGGAGCAGAGATCACAGCAGGGGGCGGAGCCTCTCACTGCCGGACACTGTGCTCTGGATCTTCCTGCTTCTGGCAGTGTGAGCAGCCAGAGCCCCCTCCTTCTCCTCAGCCCCGTCACCTCCTGCAGTCGCCCTGCCTCCCTCCCCGCATCTAGCAACCATCCTGAGCTGTGAGTGCGTCCAGAGCACGCACACACAGCCAATAGAACGTCGGTGTGCGAGGCCCGCAGCCCGGCGGTCTGAGACTCGGGGCACAGGCAGCTTTTGTTTTGGGCCTGTGCCCCGAATAAACTTTTCCTTTGCGACGCCCCTGCCCTCGACTACTTGAGACAGGACAGCCTCTAAGCCCACTTCTGAAGCATCTGTCTGAACAATAATTTCTTTCTTAAAGTTGGGAGCAATTAATACGGGTCTCTGACATAGTACTTTTTGAAAGGCTTGTTCTGGTTCCACTTCACTATGAAGTTCCCTTTGTCCCTTTTGTTAGGTCAGTAAGAGGGACAGCTATGGAGGCAAAACCTGGTACAAACCTCCTATAGTACCCTGCAATTCCTAAAAAGGCTCTGACCTGCTTGTTCAGCAGCATTTTCTTTACGGGGCTGCAGGAAGAGGTCCATCAACCTTTGGAATGTAGCGGGAGCCCCATGTAGGCCATAAAATGTCCCTCTGGGTGGAAAAGGCTATTTTTTCCTTTTCCTCATCTGTGAGGGTAACCTGCCAATAGTCTTTTGGTAAGGTCTAATGTGCTTATATACCTAGCGGGTTCCCAACCCTCAACCAATTTATCGACCCGAGACATGGTGTAGGCATCAAATTTCGCTATTTTGTTTAATTTACTTAAATCATTGCATAATCTCAAGCTGCCGTCCGGTTTGGGGATGATACCTATAGGGTTCGACCATCCACTTTGTGACTTCTCTATGACCCCTAAGGCTAGCATTTAACCTGAGATCCTTGTCTTGTGGGCTTCGAGGACCCTATATCACATTAACCGTACCTTCTGACTTTGCTCTGTAATAATGTTATATTTAATGACCCTGGTACGGCCTGGCATTTCCGAGAAGACCCATCAGTTCCTTTGTAGGAATTCTCTAACGTCCTTTCCCTGGGCCTCTGACAAAGACTTGGATATATGGAAGAGTGGTAAATCTATGCCTGGGGGCCCCTATGTTCCCTTACAGCCATGAGACTTTGGCAGTCCTTCCAGGGCTTGATTTAACGTGGTCAATTTTATATGGCTTCCTATTCCCTGTCTGGAGCACTTCATTTACCTCATTAACCCTTTCTCTGATCTCATAGGGACCTTGCCATTTCACCAGGATCTTACTATTGACGCATCTGGTTAATTGGCTGAAACACTCTGACCCTTGCTGACCTGTTATACACCCTGGCTTGGATTTCCTGGGCCTGCTGCATGTTCTCCTTGACTATGGGCAGGATTGCTGCAATTCTGTTGGTCTGGGGATGATATACACAGGTATGGAGGTGAGTAATGTTTAGAAGCCGGCAGAGCTCCTTGGTCACCTTGGACATGAAGGGAGTGCCCTGGTCAGTTAGGATCTCCTTTGGGATCTCAGTTTGGGTGAACATCTGGAACAGCTCCTTCACTATACCTTTAGAGGAGGCATTACTAAGAGGTATGGCCTCTGGGCAGCAGGTGGCATAGTCTAGGACTACTAAGACGTACTGATGTCCCCTGGCCGACTAGGAAAGAGGCCCCATCAGATCATGTTGATCCGCTCGAAGGGGACCTCGATTATTGGAAGAGGAATTAGCAGGCTCTGAAAATGAGGTCTACTCTGCCACTCCGGGCAAGATTGCCAAAATTCCTTAACCGCTCTATAGATTCTCGGCCAATAGAAGTTACGCTCCACCCTTAAGTGTCCCCCCAGCACAAGGGAGTGGGTTAGCTCCAAAACCATGCGAATTTGGGACCTTGGTTCCACCAACTGCTCAACCCCCTTGTTTGTCGTCTTGTTCATCTGGTACAGTAAATAAAAT